>JAGWCC010001396.1:0-28023 GCA_022651775.1 Drusus annulatus
TTTTTGTTAATTTAGTCAGCTAATTTTTACAATTTCCTTCTATTTTTTTCAGTTTTGTGCTCTAACGATAATGTTTTTTGATGGAAAATTAATCCGTTACATCCAACTTGCGGAGGCTGGAAATCAGGTAGCAATATACCATCAAAATTTTAAGGTTTCATATGACTTTGTATAACCGAGCCCTCCTTGCAGTTTTATCAACAGATTGATGGCCTCCGTGGTCGAGCGGTAAGACGCTCGCCTACGAATCCAAAGGTCGCGAGTTCAAACCCGGCGTGCGCCAATAACTTTTATTCAATCAATATGTGTCATAACACATTTATTTCATATGAAATAATAAAATGTACATTTGCGGCACGTTCCAGAGTGGTAGATACTCTAAGTATTGCCCTGGCGAAAGATCACCATTCAGAATCGAAACGTTGCTTGAACCGGCTCCAGCCGTGTTTGGTGACCAGATCTGAATAGACAGGTACTTTCCAACCCTCTTCTTTTCCATCTCCTGCCCCTCCCCAATATACCTTCAGCCTCACAACATATCCCAATTGGGGATGCCACAGTCTCACTGACTCTAGACGGTTGGGAGCAGTTGGGACTCTTGTGCGGTATTTAATATTAAAAAAAAATTCAAAAACATTTCCAAATCAAATAAATTTTTGATGTATGTTCTTTCCGACCGATCCAGGCGAAAGAGTGACCAACACCGTATCCTTGCCTTCTAATCACTCTTACACGGTACGAATACCACATAGTCTACATACTTATTCCGTAGAATATAATATAATAAGTAGATTTTAATAAAAATTGTTCAATGAATTACCTTTCAGACTACAGAATACTCACCCATGACTGAAAAGAACACAGTATCGGCTTCTACTGCCACAGGTTCTGGTTGAAGGTTTATTAGGAAAAAGAAAATCGTCAGCCGCCCTCGGGCGCCAAACCAAGTACCCCCAACCGGACCGCAGAGGTTGTCGAAGAAAATGTAGTTGCAACCAGTGGCGGCTCGTGAGTTTTTAGTGAGCTAGAGTGCTAAGATTGAAAAATACCACACTTTTAGTGTTTTTGTAGACGAAAATTTTTTTTTTTTTGTATGAAAATTTTCAGGATTTTTCAGTTTTGGTGGTGCGCTACACGGATTTCTGAAAAATCTTCGTACAAAAAATTGAAATTTAAAAAAATAAAAATAAATGTTTTCGGCTACAACTACATCAATAATGACGTTTTTTTTCATCTTACCACTCTAGCACACTAAAAGTCACGAGCCGCCACTGGTTGCAACCACCTAGAACCTTCTAAGCGTTGTTTCCCCAAAAAGACAAGATATTTCTCTCAGGATAGCACTTAAAACCTAGATTTATAGTGACCAAATGGAGCATATTATTCTATGGAATGGAATTTTCTTTGTCACTCTATTTTGACGGCATCGGCGGTCAAGTGGTTAAAACGCTGTAAATACGACCATTCAGAATAGAAACTTTCTTTCAAACAGTGTTTTGTGACCATATCTGAATAGTCTGGTACTCCAATCAACCTTCTTATTTCTCATCCTCATTGCTTTCCCACTTCTGCCCATCCTCACAGCATACCCCAAAATGCAGATGCAATAGTTCCACTAGCTCCGGCCAGTTGGGACTCTTGTGCGGCATTCACACAAAAAAAATACACGCAGGTTATCATGCAGACTTTAATCTTTGTACAACCCCTTGGAATAGCAAGGTTCCATCTGAAACCGCACTGCTATGCGATAACGAACTCTTCATTTTTTTTTAAAGAAACTTTCTATGGAGTCTATTATCTCATGATATTTCCGTGCCAGATATAACTTATTCCAAGGGGTATATTTATTTACTTATTAACTTTTTGTTTCTCACATTATTTTTTTACATTAACTACCTCACTAGGTCACAAGAACCTGTTCTGAGATAAGTAACAGTGAGTACAAGTAGAATAATAATATTTAAAAAATATGATATTTGTTAGACAATGTTAGATGATGCAACAGATACTGACTGTAAAACTCTCTTAATACCATATATGATGCATTGACAGTAGGTAAAGTTGCAAGGCACTAAATCCTATAATTAAAGACAGTGGATACGATACAAATACTCGTATGCATACATTTTACATCGTAACAATCCTACAATTGTTTATAGTGAACACATTACATTTTATACCTAAAGAAAAAAAAGGAAAAAATTCTTATTTTAAAGTAGTATATAATAATAGTGGACTTAAAAGAATTATTATAGAATTATGGTGGAATATTTATATAATATCGTGTACTTGTGGAAGAGGAACGTAATTTTTTAGGGTCGAGCATTTTACAAAGCTGCTCTAGTTTACCATGGAATGAGTGAAGAATTTCAAGTGATATTTTAGGAGATTTATTATTATTACCTGACACTAATATTTAATTCGCTTTGTTGTGATGAATTTCCTCATTTAAAGTACGATAGTATGTGGTCTTGCAATATAAATAAATATTTGCATTTTCAAAATTATTGATTCTATAATTGACTTACCTTCTCTGTTGCAACTCATCCAGTTCAACCTTCCTTGCCGTAGCCTCAGAAACAATGCATCGCTGTTCCTCAATCATCACTCTACTAATTATGGAAATCATTCTCCAAAAACTTAACTCAAGCAATGGTCTTGACATTTTTGGTACCGGTCTCAATGATTTTTTTTATTCTTTACGACTTTACCAAAACATTGACTTGACCTTGGCTTTCATTTGAATGTTCTTTCTATTGTATATTTTGTCCTATTTTTGTCATTGCTTCATTTATTACGTATGCACTGTTCTTTATCTGTTGCTCTTTTCTCCCATTTCGCGTTATGTATTTTTTTGTAGTCGGACTTTAGTCCGTTAGTTTATAAATGAATAAACGCCATTTTTTTACATGAACACTGCACAAGAGTCTTTAACTGCTCTCAACCGTCTTGAGCCAGTGAGACTGGCATCCGCAATAGGGGTATGTTTTGAGGCTGAATGTTGTGGGAAGGGGACGGAGATGAGGAAGAGGAAGGTTAGAAAGTACCTGGCTATTCAGATCTGGTCACCAAACACGGCTAGAGCCATTTCAAGCAACGTTTCAAATCTAAATGGTGGTTTTTCACCAGGGCGATACTAAGAGTATCTACCACTCTGGAACGTGTATTTTATATTAATTAAATGACCATGGAGGCCGTCAGAAGTACGATAGTCTGTGGTCATATCATATAAACGCCCTTGAGGTGACATTTCACGAAAATGGCGCTATATAAATTGGCCAAGTATTACGTACCTCATTATTTTTTTTATTTTTTTTTTTATTTCCTTAACTTCATGTTTATTTAAAATATTTTATATACATTGTCGTCCACGCTAGGAGTTCACCTGTGATGTGGAGGACATTTTTTGAATTACATGATAAAACAATAGATAAAACAATAAAAATAAAAATTAAAAATAAAAGAAAATATAGAAGTAAAATATAAAAGAAGATGTATAAAAGAAGATATATAAAAGAAAAGAAAATATAATTAAAACAAAAGAGAAACTTATGAATTATACTTTGATTATGAACCCAACGAATTTTTTAAGGTCTCCCTATCGACTGACATAAACAGCGAACCGGACAATTAGTCAAATAAGCACTATGACAAAGCGACGAGCGTAATTTTTTCGGTCACACAATGTCGTATGTTATTTGTCATTACTCAGCAGAAGAAGGGTATAAAAGAGGTGTCGCTTCTGACAGGAGCCAGTCGCCTCCTCCCAGCTGCACTGACAGTCTCAGGCGTGCTAGACACAGTTGAGTCTCACTTCGATAAGTGACTTTTGATTTAAAGTTTGTTTGTTCGCGATGGACGAGATCCCCGATCGTCCCGACCCGGTGGAGATGCAAAACGCGCGAGACGAGATCAGGAAGCAGGTGGTTATGTGCTTCTACATCACCACGGCCATCGCGACTATTATGGTGAGTCGCTCGGGCTTTATTTTGGAAAAACAAAAATTACCGAGTCACAAATCAAAAAGTACCTGGCTATCCCTCAATCCGCCGTCAAAGTTTATTTCTCTTTTGCATTATTGTTTATTTATGTAATTACATATGCTCTTATCTTATTATTATCATTTTATGTTATTTTTTTTGTTATTTTTTTCCTTTTATTATTATTATTTTTTTTGTATTATTTCTTTCATTGTTTTTAACTTTCATTTTTTTTTGTTATTTTTTCCTTTATTATTATTATTATTTTTTTGTATTATCTCTTTCATTGTTTTTAATTTTCTCATATTTATTGTTATTTATATGGCAGACAGAGTATTGCACCCACTGCTCTTCCGCTGAAATGAAATGATTTTATTATTATCATTACTCAAATCTGATCACCAAACACTGCTAAAGGCATTTCAAGAAAGGTTTCTATTCTGAACGGTGGTTTTTTACCAGGCTATATTTGTGTCTACCACTCTGAAACGTGCCGCAAATACACTATAAACTATTTTATGAAAGTATTGTATGGGACCGAGTATTATATAAAGTATTGAAAAATTTCTTTTTTTCAGCTTTTATGCCTATTGGTAATGATTTTTTACGATGGTTTCACGGAAGATATCCCACTTGCCGAGGCTTTAAATAAGGTATAATACTTTAAAAAAAAATGATTAATATGACTTCATATACCTCCTAACCCCTTTTTAAGTTTTGTCGACAAATTTAAAAAATTCCAAACCATTTTTTTTAATTGTTACTCTTTTCTTTCAGATCGATCTAGACGAAACAACGACAAAAGCCGTATCCTTGACTTCGACTTACTCTGTCATGGTACGAATTAGACAAATCCAAATATTAAATATTTATCCTGAAAAAATATAAAATGATTAGTATTTTTAAATAATATATTTTCCCTGAATTTCCTCTCAGACTACAGAATACCAATCCGAAAATAAGAAGAACACACTTTTCTCGCATTCTACTGCCGCTAGTTTTGGTTTAGGGCCTATGAGGGAAAGGAAGAACGGTAACCGGATGCTTACCCCGGCGGGTTGGCACCTGTGGGTAGAGGCGCCAAACCAAGTACCCTCCAGCCGAGCCGCAGAACTTGTCGAAGAAAAGGTAGCTGCAACCACCTAGAACCCTCTAAGCCTTGCTTCTCCAAAAAGACAATAAATTTCTTTCAGGAAGACGATAGCACTTAAACCTAGACCAATGGTACGTGAATAGAGCACATTTTTCGATATAATGATGAAAGTAGACTGAATGCTGTGGAAATGAGATCTTTGAGACGTATGTGCGGTAAAACCATGTATAACCGTATTAAAAATGTGGATATCCGGAAAGAATGCAAGGCTGATGTGAGCGTAATGAAAAGGATCAAGAAAGGAACGCTTAGATGGTTTTGGCATGTAGAGCGGATGAACGAAGAAAGGAGTGTGAAAAGAATATATGATGCGAAAGTGAATGTAAGAAGAAGTCGGGGACGCCCGAGAAAGACACGGCACGAACAAGTAAGTCAAATACTTGAATTGGGCCATGCCATGAGACGATGTATGAATGTAAATGAAGCAAGGAGTGTGTGCGAAGACAGAGTTATATGGCGGTCCGTCCTCTCTGCCTACCCCTGCAGGGAAACGGCGTGACGATTAGTTAGTTAGCTATGAAAATTTTATTGTTCTGTTATCCGTGTTTCAAGTGCTCTTTTTTTACATTGCATCCGTGGTCAAGTGGTTAAGATGCTCAACTACGAATCCAGAGGTCGCGGGTTCGAACCCGGCGTGCGCAAATAAAGGATTCGTAGTCGATCGTCTTACCATTCGACTACGCAGGCCGTCGCTATTAATTTGATCATTCATTTTTGACAGAAACATGGGTGAAGTAGAGGCATGCGGAACGACCAGTATTCGCCTTCTCCTACTCCGCCACAAGACTAGGACATATCTGTGAGCTATTTCGATTGCGCTTGTTCTCAGCTCCATTCATCGTGTTCAATTTTGTATTTTATTATTTTTTACTTTGTTTGTAATTTGAAAACATGTAATATATTCATCTGATTATTCATTTAAATAAAATGTCATGTTTTACTTAAGTATATTGTTTGGTTTGATTTCTTCTCCCTACCGTGTCACAGTTAGATTTTTTCAAGTTGGCGGAATACGATGTAACGGACATTCCTGAAAGACATATCGCAATGAAAGAAGTCAAATTCCAGAGCCAGGTCTTATCAACAGGAGCAAAAGTCTGGATGACCTGCGAGGCACGCAGGGCATGTAAAACATTACAATGACGGCCTCCGTAGTCGAGTGGTAGGACGCTCGACTTCGAATCCAAAGGTCGCGGGTTCGAGCCCGGCGTGCGCCAAAAACTTATATTTAATTAATATGTGTCATACCAAATTAGACATTTAACGCATATGAAATAATAAAAAGTATATTTGCGGCACGTTCCAGAGTGGTAGATACTCTAAGTATCGCCCTGGTGAAAGATCACCATTCAGAATTGAAACGTTGCTTGAATTGGCTTTAACCGTGTTTGGTGACTAGATTTGAATAGCGAGATAATTCCTAACCTTCCCCTTTCTAATCTCCTTCTCCTCCCCGCTACCTTCAGCCTCACAACATACCCCAATTGGGGATGCCATAATCCCACTGGTTCTATATGGTTGGGAGCAGTTAGGACTCTTGTGCGGCATTAACTATTGAACAAAAAACTCATATGGGCTTCAACATTAACCTTTAAAAAAACTTAAGCAACTCTAATTGAATCCATATTGAAAATATTCAAAATGGCTGCTGCAAGAAAAGTGTGATGGTACGTTTACATTTCTTTTATTTTTTTGATGATTAATACAATTTTTATTACATTTTTCCACTGTCTCTTAGTAAGACTGAATCAATTTAAACCTGTAACGGTCATTTTAAGATTGGTAGATTTATTGCGTAGACTACGGTATTGATACATTTTGAAACAAAACTTAAAAAAAAAAACAAAAATGCAATATTTCTTGCCTAAAGTATGTAAGTTGCAGAAAGGTTCTTATGATTAAAGTATTTCGGAACCTACAGTTGGGCCTATGCAGAAAGCGTCTTATTCACAATTTGTAAAAATTGAGTTTTACATGTTTTCCTATAGATAAGTACGAAAATTTTTTATCTGCTGAAAACATCCAAGCTCTAGATGCAATAGATTTTTGGTAATTCATTTATTTTACTAACGCACCTATTGATATAATTATATGAATAATATTATATGATAATTGAGATGAATTGAATGATAATTGAATGATAATTATATGATAATTGAGATGAATTGAAGTTTAAAAACATTGAAACCAACGGTAACTTATGAAATATATATTTTTAAACAATAAAATTGATAAATCATAGATTAAATATTTATAATAATTCTCATTAAGAAAAAAAAAAATACTGATATGTACCTTACAAATGACGATCAGGCATATTCATGTTTTTGTTTTTTCATATTTTCAAATGCCTTTTCTTGGTTTCATCTATTTGGGGTTAGATGCTTTCTGCATGACTACGTCCAATTGAAATTCGTGGCGTGTATTAAACACGTGTCAGAGAACGAACCGAAAAATCTCAACACTTGGACAAGGTAAGGAGGAAATTGTAAATGAAACAGAAAGTTTGTGTTGTAGTTGACATTTTATTAAAAAGAAAATTAGATATAATCTAGAGTAAACTAATTACAAGAAAAAAAAATAATAATGAAACATGGTGAGTGGAAATCATGCTCCTGAAAACCAACTGTATTATTCTAGTCGTGTGGCCAATTGGTATGATACGAAAAGTGACAGTTAGAAATGCCCTGACCTAATTCCAATTAGAATATCAAAGAACTTCTACCATATCTGTAAAAATAAAATATTTTTTTCTATATTTATAAAAAATATAACATAAAGCATCGGCCCTAAAATTGATCCCTGGGGGACACTGGCACACATATCTTCTATAATATTTTTGCACATATATGTCTACTTAATAAATATTTATTTTTTAAATTCAGTAAGTTTCCCCTGATTCCAATTGCTTCTAGAGCTTTTAATAATTTTAGCGAGTCAATTGTTTCAAACGCTTTGGAATTATCGATAAATAATACTAAAACATTGGTTTTATAGTTTAATTAATTATTAATATAATTCTGTAACAATATTTATGTACTCTTTCTCTTTTGAAAGCAAAATTTTTTTGGTCCATTGTTTAAAAATGCAAAAATTTATTTTCCAAAAAAAAATTACTGAACTAATATGTAATGTTTACCCAATCCTGCAAGTGAATATTTTTTATTTACTTACTTAAACATAATTTAAAAAATGCGTTTCTTTCACGTTTCATTCCATTTTTCATTATGTCTGATTTTGCTTGACTTGTTCCGAAGGCTTCGCTTTCATAGCCGCACAGTAAGATATGGCAAATATCAAAGCCTAAAAAATAAATTCTTTGAATTATATTTTACACATATGCCCTGATGATGGACACTGCAAGACTGTCCGAAACGTTGGCTAAAGAATAAAATTGATAATGCGGCATAATGACGGCCTCCGTGGTCGAGTGGTGAGACGCTCGACTACGAATCCAAAGGTCGCAGGTTCAAACCCGGCAATCGCAAATAAGTTTTATTTAATTAATATGTGTCATTCCACATTTCATTCAAACGAAATAATAAAAAGTATGTTCCAGAGTGGTAGATACTCTAAGTGTCGCTTTGGCGAAAGACCACCATTCAGAATCGAAACGTTGCTTAAAATGACTTTAGCCGTATTTGGTGACAAGATCTGAAGGTACAGGTACTTCCCAACCTTCCTCTTACCCATCTCATTCCCCTGCCCACTACCTCCAGCCTCACAACATACCCCAACTGGGGATGCCGTAGTCTCACTGGCTCTAGAAGGCTAGGAGCAGTTAGGACTCTTGTGCGGTATTAAAAATACAAAAATTAAAAAAACACATTTTTTATAACAAAACGCTGTAAATTGAATATCTCAGAATGAATCGACAGTTAATTAACAGGTTCTTGTAACGGGGTCTTCAACTGTTCTCATACCAATGTTTCGGATTAAAAAAACCAAATTTTCTTGAAAAACTTGCCTTTCTTTTTAAAACTAACTAACTAACCATCACGAAGAGAGGACGAATTGTCATATAACTCTGTATTGGCACACACTCCTTGCTTCGTTTACTTTCATACACCGTCTCATACATACTCTTCTGTTATTCTGACTCTTTACATGACCCGAATCAAGTATTTGATTTACTTGATCTGTCTTTCTCGAGCGTCCTCGACTTCTTCTTCCGTTCACTTTCGCATCATATATTCTTTTCACACTCACACTTTATTCATTCATTCGCTCTACATGCCCAAACCATCTCAGCGTCCCTTTCTTGATCCTAGTCATTACGTTCACATCAGCCTTGCATTCCTTGCGGATATCCACATTTTTAATACGGTCATTCATGGTTTTACCGCACATACATCTTTTTAAATAATAATAAAAGTTTTATTCCATAAGGTATGCAGAAGTAGTACAATACAATACATTGCATAACTAAAAATTATATATAATAATAACAATTAAATAAAAGTTGTAATACACAATAATAAAGAAAAAAATAAACACAAATTCATAATTTAAAAAAAAATGCAAAAAATATGAATGGAGGATATAAGGTCTCGTGTCTGCAAAAGGCCATCAAGAGGGAGTCCATCCTGGCAGTGTTAAGATTGATGGGTAAATAACTCACTCCAATGAGCCTCTTTGCAAGAATTCGAGATCTGACGGGATTCCACGATGAGGTCATTTGTAGGGTTGTTGATCCTTTCCCTCATTCCTGCCACCCTGGTTCTCATAAGGGCTGCAATGACTTAAAGTACCGCCACATTGGTCGTGTCGTTGATTTCTTTAATAGAGAACTTAAACAAATAATAACAATGATACTTAGCTATCAGACTTACGGCTAAAAGAATCACCACCAGCACCTTCAGCGTGATGATGGTGTGCTGAGCCCTGTTCTCCGGGGAGGGAGCATATGGGACATATCCGGGGTTCATTCTAAGACAAACAAATATATCGAGTTAGTAATGGGTGGTCCTAATGTCACGCCTTGTATGAAAACTACAAACACATGAAAATGGTTACAACCTTTGAGCAATAATATACAAGAGGTATAGCTGTAGATCGATCTGTAGTCAGTTTTTACTAGCTTTTACCTTGAAGTAACTGACTCGGTTGGAAAAGGGCGTGGCTTAGACTGGGGCTACGGTATTTGTATATCCATTCACAGCACATGTCGACATAATGTTTTTGTTTATTCGTATAGCCACTTTTTCACAGTATTTTTATCAACAAAAATATAGCATATAAGCAAATAAACCGTTTAGTTGTGTCAAGTTTAGTGCCATAATAAAAAATGTGAGCGGAGTCCCGCGGTTGCCCAGTAGCTTAAGATCATTGCGTCACTACGTAAAAGCGGGGAATTAAATTCGTTGTCTCTTTCTCTCTTATGGTGTACGATGTAAAAACCCGGAGAAAGTGTTTTTTCGCAAGTTTGTGTAGGTTAGGTAAAAATAATTAGCTATCCCTCCATATATTGTTACTTCAAGGTTACAACTGACAGGAGAGAGAAATAAATAATATTACCCAACCTATACAAATTTGCGATAAATTACATTCTCCGGGTTTTCACGCCGTTTACCATGAGAGAGAAAGAGACAAGAAAAGTCTTCGCATAATATTGCAGCACTTCTAAGTACGTAGAATGTTCTCTGTCTGCGCAACTTCACATCGTCAAGTCGCATAAATTAAGTCAACGTATTTTGAGGTTATTTCCTGTATTTGTGTTGATTGAAAAACTTGCAGTAGTTTTGCAAATAAATCAAACACGATGGTGATACGTGCTATGCGTGAATGGTCAAATAAGAAATAAACCAAACAAAGATTCCGAAACATCACTTTTCAGAGGTATTTCAACAGTTTTAAACATTTTTGACCGAACTTTAGAAGCTTCACATTTTTAATGATTTATAGACATAAAATTAACAAAAAGCTTCCATCATTATTTAGACAAACCTTCTGTTATTAGTGTTTGTGTGATATTTTGACTTTGTAAATCATTTTAAGGGTGTATTGATATTGTTTGTTTAATGTGTTCAAATATGTTTATTAAAAGTGTTTGAATTCCATGTGAACGGTAATTAATAGGCTATCCGACATCATTTAGTGAATCTTTATATCTTCCTATCGAATCTGTATAAAGTCAACAATACTGACTACACTGTTTCGCAAATATAACTATCCATGTCCACCAAGAATGACACCGTATTCGTTGAAGCCAATTGATATTATGAATAACATATTTCATGAAGATACACAATTAAAATTTTACAAAAGATACAAAAAATATCTAAAAATCTTAATAAAATCTTAACATTTTATTAGACCTACGAGATTTGCCCCAAAAAGCGACCCGGAGGCAGATTGGGGAAGAAGTGCACAGACTGTAAGGAATGAAGTCTTACCGGATATTTTTTGAGATAAAGATGGTATTTAAGAAATATAGTAATCTTAAGTCAATTTGAAATTAAAAATAAAGGTTTTATTCAACTGGTACTTCTAGAATTCAATCACTTTTTTGAAACACAGAAAACGTTTATAGAATAAAACTTTCCGTATGATGATACAGAAATCACATTATGTCACAAATGTCAATTTAGGAACAACGATGAGTGTAGATACGTACCCACGTATTCTTTCTTGATATTTAAATTTTCCTTTCCTAAAACACCTAATAGGTACTAACTTAAACAAGTACTTATTTAAAAAATTTAAACTGAGTATTGAAATATCAAGTTATCATTTTTTTAACCATATTCGGTATTCGGTAAGATTTGTACAGCACCCTCATCCCAGGTGATTTTTCACAAAAACGGCGCTATACAAATATTCCAAATATTATTATTTGAGAATTTTTTTTTCCCTCTGAACTCTGAAAGAGCATCACGAGTAACAAGTACATTTAATTATTTCTAATGTTGACACTGTTAAATCATAGTAGAACTCCATTTAAATAATTTAATCATACAATTTTTTCACTTATATCACTATTTTTTATTAAGACCTGACCGGTTTCACCTTATGACGGGCATCTTCAGACTGGTACAATTTGAAGTAAGTCTATGGAATTAATGTCGAGAATTAATAGTATATATACCATAGATTTACTTTAAATTGTACCAGTCTGAAGATGTCCGTCATAAGATGAAACCGATCAGGTTTTCACAAAAATAGTGGAATAAAGTTAAAATTTCGTGTAGATAAATTATTAGGTATATTTAATTTAAGACATTTGACTTAAAACAATAAAACTAAACTTATGGTTTTATTATAATGCAAATCAAAACCAATTAGTTATTATATTACTAACATGAATAAACATATAATCTGTGGCTTTTCATCGAATTGCTTCAACGTGTGAAGTTGACAAATATGAATTTAGAGAATACAGATTCTAAGCCTTCGGATAGCAGAATGATTTTTGATTTTGCAAGATACAAACATTTGGAAGATTTCTTAGAACCCAAGAAGGTAGGTACCTGAAATTACTTTCAACAAGTGGAAGGAAACATCATAATATATAAACCTAATTATGTATTGTATGTGATGTACAAAAAAGCATGTCATTGCCGAAAATGCAAAAGCGCTAAAACGGCATTTCGGGAAGTTTACATCAGAGCACCGTAAAGTTTTTTGGTTTGTTTTACAATAGAATTCATTAGTCTTCAGTACCTGGCTGAATTTCAAAAAAAAGTTAACTAAGGTAACTCAATGCTCTCACGGAGTTACCCGAAGCGACAAAAAAGCCTAAGAAAGTCCCAAACTTGTGTCGCTTGGGTCAAATCTTCTTCTAAATAGTAAATATATTTTAGATGCCGAAGGGCCACAAAAGTCTTCAGAATCAAACGAGAGTCAGAGCATTCGATACAGAAAAAACTGCATGTTTAACTCATTTTTCACCGAAGTGTCTCTTAAGCCCTTTTGACTTTCCAGCGACGATGTATTTTTTAGTAACAGAAGTAGAAAAGAAAATAGAATTAAGATACAGAATACGATAGATTCAAAGATATAAATGAGGAAGGATAAAATATATTGCGAGTCGTAATGGAAATTTAAATTAGCTACACGAGATCAGAGGAGTCTTAATATTCTTTAACTGTATCTAATAACTACTCTTTCAATTGTAACTTGACACTAGCGGTGTAGTTAGAATTATTTTTTATTGTCATCAGTAGTTTATTTAAAATAGTGAGTATACGACAGTTAAGAGTTATTTTACTGTATTTATTGGTAGATTAAGGAATCACCAATCTTTCACTATGAGTATCCTGCATTTTAAGTTAATAATGGTTAACAACATTTCAATTTAGTGGATAGTGTGTAGCGTGCGTTATTAATAGAATATGGGCTATAAAAGCCTTACTAGGTTATTTAAAATAGTGAGTATACGACAGTTAGGAGTTATTTTACTGTATTTATTGGTAGATTAAGGAATCACCAATCTTTCACTATGAGTATCCTGCATTTTAAGTTAATAATGGTTAACAACATTTCAATTTAGTGGATAGTGTGTAGCGTGCGTTATTAATAGAATATGGGCTATAAAAGCCTTACTAGGTTATTTAAAATAGTGAGTATACGACAGTTAGGAGTTATTTTACTGTATTTATTGGTAGATTAAGGAATCACCAATCTTTCACTATGAGTAAGTCCTGCATTTTAATAATGGTTAACAACATTGCAATTTAGTGGATAGTGGATAGCGTGCGTTATTAATAGAATATGGGCCATAAAAGCCTTACTACGTTATTTAAAATAGTGAGTATACGACAGTTAAGAGTTATTTTACTGTATTTATTAATAGATTAAGGAATCACCAATCTTTCACTATGAGTAAGTCCTGCATTTTAATAATGGTTAACAACATTGCAATTTAGTGGATAGTGGATAGCGTGCGTTATTAATAGAATATGGGCCATAAAAGCCTTACTACGTAATATTTATATTAGCTTTTATTATACAATTATCCATGTACAAATTGAACAAATTGTATGCAAGAATTGAAAGGTGTGCCTTGGACGCGCAAATGAACAATCTGAAAGTATGTTGCCTATTGTATACGGACGATGCGGTGCTGATTTCTGACAGTATGGAAGATCTACAGGATGGACTAAGTATGTATGCAAAATGAGTTGATGATGAATGTAAGTAGGTCCAAAGTCATGGTGTTTGAAAAAGAGATTACAAAAACAGCGTGCAATATAGTTGTGAATGATGAATACTTTGAGCAAGTGGATGAGTTTGTGTATTTAGGAAGTATGTTTACGAGAGACGGAAAGGCTGATAATGATATTGAAAGAAGGGTGAATCCAAGAAACTCCATTAATGGAGGACTGAACGCTGTTGGCGCAAATAGGAAATTGTCCAAAGAAGCGAAGCTAGCAACCAACAATGGAGTGCTTATACCAACCCTGATGTATGGCAGTGAGGCATGGAACTGGCAGAGGAAAGATAAAAGTAGACTGAATGCTGTGGAAATGAGATCCTTGAGACGAATATGCGGTAAAACCATGTATGACCGTATTAAAAATGTGTATGAATAGGATCAAGAAAGGGACGCTTAGATGGTTTGGGCATGTAGAGCGAATGGACGAAGAAAAGAGTGCGAAAATAGTATATGATACGAAAGTGAATGAAATAAGAAGTTGGGGACGCCCGAGAAAGACATGGTACAATCAAGTAAATCAAATACTTGAATCGGGTCATGTGAAGAGTCAGAATAACAGAAGAGTATGTATGAGACGATGTATGAATGTAAATGAAGCAAGGAGTATGTGCCAAGACAGAGTTATATGGCGGTCCGTCCTCCCTGCCTACCCCTGCGGGGAAACGCCGTGAAGGTTAGTTAGCTTTTATTATATTTTACTGCGCATGGCCGATTTAACGAGCGCAGTAACGAGTAGTAATACGAACAGTTCTTTAACAATTTTTTTTCATATATTTGGGACTCCAGACCAAAGGTGGCTGCCGAATTAGACAGTGAAGCATCCCCAATTTGGGTACAATGCGAGGCTGTAGGGAGGGGGTTACGGAAAAATATGGGTAAGGTTTGAAAGCACCTTACTAAAGATTAGATTTGATCTCTTAAGAAAGTTAAAGCCATTCAAAGTAAATGTCTTGATTCTGAATGGTGGTCTTTTTCCATAGCGATATTGATAGTAGTTATTCGCTACTCTGAAAAATGGCACAAATATACTAAATATTTATTAAAATAATTTTACTACGTGAAATGAATGACACATAAATATATGAAGGAAAATATATTTATAAATAGAACACATACACTTTGTTTTTAACCACTTTTTATTTAAATTTTTGTCTACCGGTTTTGGAAGTACCCTTCCATCATCAGGACAATATTAAATTAATCTTTAGATAATAACTTCATCTCTTCTGGAAGAAACATATGTGGAGATAAATTCTGCACACGATCAAAAAATGTATGTTTTGAAGTATCTGTAGAATGTATATTGAGAAAATATATTTAGCCAAGGCGAGTCCAGAAACAAAGAGTTTACGTCTAATTTTGTAACTGTTAATTCATGGTGGAATTCCATTTTTATGATCAGAATAAAATAAATTTATAACTTTATTCCACTTTTTTTATTTTTTGACTTGACCGGTTTCAGCCTATAACGACCTTCTTCAGACCAGTACAACTAGTAGAACAACTTGTACTAGTCTGAAGATGACCGTTATGGGCTGAAACCGGTCCAGTCAAAAAATAAAAAAAGTGGAATAAAGTTATAAATTTGTTTTTATTTAATCATTAGAGTTTACGCCTTTGCTAAGAAGGTCATCAAGAGGGTAAATTCCCAAGCTCATGAATATCTCATAACATTTTTCAGCATATTATCAATATTAAATTTACAGAATCGAACTCCAGTCCTTGTTTTGAAAACGCGTTTCTTATTTTGTTTACATTACGATGCTTTGTAATCAAAATAATGAGTTAGTCTGCCTGGTAGAAATACCGGATTCTCGCCGGAAAAGACCGGGAACGAGCCGACGGCACCTGGTAAAAACTTCACCCCCATTCCTCGTTTGTAGTTTTATCGTCGAAAACCCT
Organism: Drusus annulatus; assembly: GCA_022651775.1. Classification (NCBI taxonomy): domain Eukaryota; kingdom Metazoa; phylum Arthropoda; class Insecta; order Trichoptera; family Limnephilidae; genus Drusus; species Drusus annulatus. Next base: position 16,193 of record JAGWCC010001396.1, read on the forward strand.
TTTTACAACTTCACGCAATTTAACTCAACGTGACGTTGATCGGAGCATAGTCCACGCGACACGCCACAATGGCAATAACACAATTCGGTTATAATTCACTTTAATTATATAACATTTTTGTGCTATCAACATTCTGAGAAATCATTGCAAAGAACCTGCAGCAAAAATTATATGCATATCTGTATGTATTTTTTTAATACTTTGTGTGGCTAAAAATACTTTCACGGCCTCCGCGGTCGATTGGTTAAGACGCTCGAGTACGAATCCAGAAGTTATGGGTTCAAATCCCGGCGTGCGCGAATAATATTTATTTAAATAATATGTGATATTTTGCATTAATTTCGAAAAATAGTATATTTGCGGCACGTTCCAGAGTGGTAGGTACTGTAAGTATCACCCTGGTGAAAGACCACTGATTAGAGTTGATACGTTGCTTGAAATGAATTTAGCCGTGTTTGGTGACCGTATATGAATAGCCAGGTAATTTACAATCTTCCTCTTACCCATCTCCTCACCCTCTCCACTACCTTCAGCCTCACAACATACACCAATTAGGGATGCCACATCCCCACTGGTTCCAGACGGTTGGGACTTCTGTGCGGTATTCGCATAAAAAAAGGTGAGAATATTATTTTAGTGTTTAAGCATAATTTTTTTTTTATTAAATTAAACTTAATTTTAAAACTTTTATGTTTATTATTTTTATATTAGTTATTGAAATAATATCAATAATTTTCAACTTTAATATACAGACAGAAAAAATATTACGTCACTAAATTAAATATTAAATATTATTATTAAATATTATGTCACGACCTTTATATTTCTTTAGATGTTTTGCCTAAACACAACATAAGTAGATACTAAGTACCCTAAAAATAGTTTTAACCTTTTTTAATATTCAACACGTCAACACATGGCTACGACTTCTACGATACCTATTTATAATTAGTACATTTTAAGTAGAAGAAAGCAAATTTTAGTTTTTAAATAAAACTTTCTTTCCTTTTCTTTTTTAAAGAAAGACAAACATTTCCGAGTTTATCATCAAATACAATCATCATCCCTTTTATTTTTCACAGTGGCTAACTGACTAAATAACCATCATACTGTTTCTCCGCAGAGGTAGGCAGAAATGACGAACCCCTATTCACTTCAAACATCATTTCCTTCTATTCTGTTTTTCTTCTTTTTTTGTCTTTTTCTTTTTTTTTCTTCTTTTTTTTTAATATTAGGTATTATAATTTATCTAATTATTTAATTTATTTTTTAATTTATAATATTTTAACCTCTACATGTATACTACTTATTATTTTGATTTATTTGTATTTTCAATAGTTCTTACAGTTTCCGGCAGCGCATTACAACATTTCATCCCTTTATATAGTAAGCTATTTTGTGTGTTGGCTTCGTTCTTTTCTGGTAGTCTGATTTCTTTCTGGCTCTTGGCATGATCCGATTCAAGTATTTGAGTCACTTGATCGTGCCATGATTTCATCGGGCGTCCCCGACCAACCATTCACTTACGCGTCATATAGTGATAACAACCTTAATTTTGCAGTACACGTGTAATTCCACAAACTTCAACAACTTTACTAATTGGCTTTTACTATATTAAGATAGGAAAAAAACAGAAAAAATGTTGAGAAATTTCATCTGATAATTTATTAATAGGAAAAAGCATACCAATTTCACGCCAGGCCGCCAACACTGCTCTGTTTCTTCCCAAGTTTAGAACTAACTTACCAATGGTGATGCCCCTGGGAAGACAAACTAGGTTAATTAACGGCCTCGCAGAAAATTTGGATATTTTTCACATGAGCTGCAACAAGTTTAAGCAAGAACTAACTTTTCACTTTTAACTAAATTATGTACTTTTATAATTGTATAATTATGATTACCATTTTTGCGTGTGTTTTTATCGCTTTTGCAATGTAATTGGCATAAAACTGTTTTTAAAATATAAAATAAATAAATTGTATAACCTTTACATCTCTATCAACACTTTTTTTAATATCTTTGACCGGTCGGTAGCAGAGTGGACAAACGCGTTGGATTCCCACCCGGGAGTCGTAGGTTCAATTCCTCTGCTGGCTAAGTCTTTCATCATTGCACAAGCAACATCTTCCGCATATTATGATGGCAGTAGAAGTTTTTTCAAATATTGTCAGGTTATTCGTAACCCGGAAATGTTTCCTTTAAAAAAAAAAAAAAACAAACTTCATATTCTTATTGACTCCCCATATATATATATATACATATATTATTTTCTTTTTCTCTTCTACTATTATGGCATTGCTGTGATTGAGGTGAATAACTTGGGTGGGGAAAAATTCAAATGAACGCATTGAAACAACAAAATAATGCAATAAAAAGATATTTATTAAAGAAAAGTACATAATCAACAGGGCGGCTCTAAGAGTGATGAGGTAGAAAAATACAACGTTATCTATGCTGTTGTAGCTGAACAAAAAAAAACAATTTTTTTAAAACGTTTAAAAAAAATGATTGGTCATTGACCTACCAACACTGAAAAATCTTAAAAAACCTTCGATTTTTTTTTTTTTAAATAAAAAGTATCGTTCTCGATAATAATGATTAAAATAATAATCTGAGATGGAAAAATAGGACGCTATCGAAGTTGTAGCTGAAAACTATTTTTTTCATTGACCTACCAAAACTGAAAAATCTTAAAAAACCATACAATTTTTTTTTTCAAATAAAATAAACTATTTTCGGTTATATAATGAAGCTAATATAAATTAATATAATCTTAATCGTAAATATAAAAATAAAGCAACTAATTGGATGAGACGACCGATTCGACCACGAAAGAGGCTTCTTGATATGTTCATGGAAAATGACGGAGTGTCGGAAGACCGAATCTTTGGCGGTTAGTCAGTGTGAAGGCAAAGTCCCATCCTCGAGCTTATGGTACTATAGGAAGACAGCAGGAGGCCGGCAGGAATGGCGGCGGGTCCCGGAGGTGGCCAAGACTCTCCAAGGATCTTAGCGCCGATAATACTAGATTTAGCATTTACACCATCGGGACGTCGTTGGATAGTACAGCTTCTGAAAAAAAAAAATGTTTTAAAATAAAGGCAAAAATAAGACCAAATTTAGGACAGTTGAGAGAAAACATCACACAACGTTGTCCTAGTACGCACTTCTTCTATTATTTTTGATTGTGAATGCCGCATAAGAGTCGCAACCTTGGAGTAACAATGTATGGAGAGAGAGCTAATTATTTTTACCCAACCTATTCAAACTTGCGATAAATCACTTTCTCCGGGTTTTTACGTCGTACACCATGAGAGAGAAAGAGACAACAAATATAATACACCGCTTATATGTACTGTCACGATGATCTTGGGCTCCTGGGTCACCGCGGGACTTCCCCCATTTTTATTTATTTTATTTTTTTTTTTTTATTTTTTTTTTTTATATTAGTTACTCTGTACATTTAAGTTTACAAGTATCTAATTATTTCATTTTCTTTTTTACTAATAATATTTTAACTTAAACACTACTTATTATTTTGGTTTACATGCATTTTAAATAATTTTTACAGGCTTTTTTAAATTTATTGATAGGCATAATTTTGATGGTTTCCGGCAGCGCATTATACGATTTCATTCCTTTATATAGTACGCTGTTTTGGGTGTTGGCTTTATTCTTTTCTGGTAGTCTAATTTCTTTTCATGCCCTTGTATTATACTTGTGAATATCAACATTGTAGATAATTTTGTCAGAAAAAATACTCCGGTAACAAGTTGTTCTTCATTTTATGTATAAACATCAATGTGTTCAATGTCAGCATCTGTTTAACTGTCAGCCAATTTATGCCACGTCATGCCACTTACCTTGACACAACTAAACGGTTTTTTTAGGTTATGCGCTATATTTGTGTTGATAACAATACTGTGATAAAGTGGTTATACGAATAAACAAAAACATTATGTCGATATATGATATGAATGGATGTATAAATACCCTAGCCTTAGTCTTAGCCACGCCCAGGTCCGCAGAGTCCGGTAAAAATCATCAAAAACTGACTACACTGCCTTGGATAGATACCACTCTATATACTCTAAGGTCGCAACTGCTCCCAACCGTCCAAAGCCAGTGAGGCTGAAGGCAGTGTGGAGGAGAAGGAGATGGGGAAGAGGAAGGTTGGGAAGTACCTGGTCACCAGACACGGCTAAAACTATTTCAAGCGACGTTTCGATTCTGAATGGTGGTCTTTCATCACTCCTCACTTTATTCATATTCATTTGTCAATTTCCACTCAACCTTCATTACAAAATAGGAATTCCCCGACTTCAGCAATCGATTTATTTGATCGTGTTTGCTGGAGAGTGAAAGATTGACGACCTCCGTGGTCGAGTAGTGAGATGCTCGACTGAGAATCCAGAGGTCGCGGGTTCAAACCCGGCGCGCGCATATATTTTTTGTTTTTATTAATATGTGCCATAACGCAATAAATTAATTTTAAATAACATATTGTATATTTGCGGTAAGTTCCAGAGTGGTAGATAATGTAAGTATCGCCCTGGTGAAAGACCATCATTCAGAATCGGAACGTTGCTTGAAATGGCTTTAGCCGTGTTTGGCGACTAGATGTGAATATCCAGGCTCTTCTCGACCTGCCTCTTCCCCACATCCTTCCCTTTCCTACTACCCTGAATGGGGATGCCATAGTCACACTGGCTCCAGACGGTCGGGAGCAGTTTCAATATACTTTTAACACCGTTCTGGCGAGGGACCGAAACGTTGCTTGAAATGGCTAAAACTAAGATTGGTGACAAAATCTGAATTTATTTCATTTATCTTTAATTATTTTACTTGAACATACATTTTTTATTTGTTGGTAAATTGCCCATCCCACTAGGCATAAGCCTGTGTTGGGATGGCAATTTACAAAAGTATATTTTTTTTAGCTACATAGCAACATGTTAATATCGAAAATATAGTACATATATATAATAAAAATAATATAAGTAAATGACGAATTTGAAGATATAGAATCTACATATTAAGAACTAAATTAAACTTGGTTTTCATGGTGAGTAATGATATTACTTTTAAAGGAGCTTTTGGTTTGTATGTTTCTGATGGTGCTGGGCAGAGAATTGAATTGAATTGCTTAGTGGCGTTGTACTTAAAACTTTTTTGTCCGTAAGTGGTTTTTTCAGGCTGGGATATTAAAGAATTTTATGTGTGACTGCCTTAAGGTTCTAGAAGTTTTCCTTTGTGAATATTCAGGTAGTTTCTGTAATCTTCTCAATCACCATATTTCCTTAAATATTTTCAGCTTTTCACGTTCTCCAAATGGGTTGCCATAGTTCCACTGTCGAAAGGCGATTGGAACTCTCGAGCAGAGTGTCACATGAAAAAAAATGAGCGCAGTTGCAAAAAAAAAACTTACTCTTTTTGTTTGGTGGTTTGGAATTGGTGCCATTTGTACCGTTGTTGATTGATTCGTGGAGCAGTACGCCCAGCGGCCAGTGCCCCATATTTGGCAAAGGGTAGTCTGCGAAAGACGATGACGGTGATGATTCGTCACTTATTACCGTGGCAACATCTTCAGTTGCTCTTATCATCGGTCGGAGAGAATTTTTGTCGCTATCAATCGCCGTTTTACGATGATCTTTGATGGAAAAATCTGCCTGAAAAGAATTTTAAAAAATATTATCGATTCAAAATGCTGCAATAAAATCGTTTTGAAAATACACACACAGGTGAAACTTTGTTTCTCACAAAGAATATCGCCAGCGAATCTAAAATGATTTCAACCTAACCTAAGTAACTAACCATCACGCCATTGCACCGCAGGGGTAGGCAGAGAGGACGGACAACCATACAACTCTGTCTCGGCACACACCTCTTGCTTCATTTACATTCATACATCGTCTCATTCATACTCTTCTGTTATTCTGACTCTTCACATGACCCGACTCGAGTATTTGATTCACGTGACCATGCCGTGTCTTCCTCGGGCGTCCCTGACTTTTTCTTCCATTCACTTTCGCGTCATATATTTTTTTCACACTCCTTTCTTCGTTCATTTGCTCTACATGCCCAAACCATCTAAGCGTCCCTTTCTTGATCCTATTGGACTTACATCGGCCTTGCATCCTTTCCGGATATTCATATTTTTAACACTGTCATACGAGTACACGGTTTTACCGCACATACACCTTACGAATTTAATTTCTACAGCATTCGGTCTTTTTAAAAAATATATTTTTTTATTTGAAATTTTGACATACTTAAAAAAAAGGTTTAAAAAAATAAGAACACTAATTAAAAAGTAGAAAAAAATAAATTATAAAGCACAAAAAAATAACAAAACAAGGACAAACAATGTAGACATAAAAAAAACCCAGATAGGCAAAAGCCAGATCGTGGGTATACTAATACGAATCAATGGTAGGCTCTCTATAGCAAAAACTCTACTAGTCTACTTTCATCTTTCCTTTGCCAGTTCCAGACCTCACTGCCATATACCAGGGCTGGTAAAAGCACACCATTGTAGGCGGATTTTAGCCTTTACATCTGAAAAATCTTAAATTTATCTATAAAATGTGTTTCAATATGCCCGTTGTTTGAGTTTGCATAACTCGTATCGTAACGTTGATCCCCTTTGACAGTGCCTCAGTCTTTTTGATGGAGCTCACTTGGGTTATCAACCGTTGTTCTCCTGGTTCTACGAAGCATTTATCCAGATATCTGAAGCATCTCCCCGGAAAGATGGGACACATCTACCATAGCCGAGTCGGTGTATTCAACAGCATGATTGGCAATACTCGACAGTCGACACTCTTAACGATATCTGTAGAGTAGTTATTTTTAGGTTTAACAGTTTTTATTTAACCTTTACGAGTATGTGACTGAAAGGGTACTCGGGTACCCTTTTCTGTTTACAACATAGATTTTTTTTAATGTTTCAGTAAGTCTAACCGGCTGAAACTTCCCGACTTCTCCACAATAGTGGAAATGAACAATTAAACATAACCGTTGGACATGTGAGTGGAAAACGCTTAAGTAAAATTCAGAAGTGAAATCCTATTGATTCTTGAAAGAGTTTCTCCTCATTGGCCATCACCACTGCCTGATTTTTTTTTTTTAATTTCTTATATTTGTAAATTGTTTTTATCGTCTTGTTTTATGGTAATTACTTGCTTATATGCTATCTATATAGTGTCGTAATTTGTATTTATTTTTAAAATATACAATCGAATTTCTTTTATGTATTAAATTAAAAACAGTTTGTCCTATATAAGAAATTCAATAAATAAATTATTATTATTATTACACCTTATGATGATTGAAGGGGTACCCGGGTACCCTTATGTGTTTTATTTGGAATTTGAAGCTTGTACATATTTATTGATCATTTTATCTTATTTCAAATGATAAATATGATGTACTGTTGTGTTCGAAGTACACCACGTGTATTCTTAATATTATTTTTAATCACCTACTGAATTAAAAACCCCAAGAAAGGATGGTACTGGGTGAAATTCCTATCCACTTCCCTAAGTCTTGAACTGAGTCCAAATGTATTACATCATAAAAGTGGTCTAGCAAATTTCAGCAGTTTGTATACTGTAAAAGAAACCTTCATATTGATTTAAAAAAGCTGTAGTTTTATTTAGTCATATAAGTGTTATTAACATCGAACCTGTTAAAACCGAATCGAATTCACAGTCAAATACGGAGGTTACTGAGCTATTACATACACATTCTTACCTTATTTCTAAGGGTGTCCCGATCGAAATTGATAAGCCTGTTTTGATTGTGCTGTAGAGGAACGTAGAGATCTTTGTCGTCCTGTAGAAGTGTTTTTTGAAGGCTGGCAGGTATCTTTGGAAAATCGCTAACGGTGGTAGAAATCTAAACAAAAAAGTTTGGTTAGATTGAAAAAAAAACAGGTAAGTGTATACTCTGAGGTTTATAGAACAGAAATTTCGTCTGAGCCTTACTAGTTCTTAGTCAGTACCCGCTGTGAGTATCGAACTCTACCACCCGACTGCTAATCGAACATCCTGCCGACAGGCCTCTCGACCATTACAAGTTTTAGCACAATTACTTTATTAATTTTTATTTGCATTTATAGGATGTATATTTTTTAATGTTTCACCCTTGTTTCACCTTATTATAGCATTTGTGTACCCTGCGTCTGTCCTGACACAAGAATTTCCTAGTGATACAGACATGAGGCAATTATTTATATTTTTGTATTTACCAAGATAAATAATAAAAAAAAATAAAAAATAATAGTTTAAAAATCTTCTTTTTCTTCTTCATTTTCTGCTGCCATTTTCTATCGGAGGTTGGCTATCCTCGCGTCAATCTGCACAGCAGTGGAACTGCATTAGTATTGTAGGTTAAATCACATTTGTTGAACTTACAATTCTGTTATCACCATCCCCTGCAGAAGTTTCATTTTTTGTAACGCTGGACGTGCACTGAAATGAATAAGAATACATTTACTAGCTTTTCTCGTCGGTCGAGTATCATATCAATGGCTTTTCTACATTATACGATATTGTTTTTTCTAATAGAACATTATTTAAATTGTAAAGAGCTTGCACAAGTAAACAGTGAAATTGAGATTTTTCTCCCACCGCAACATTCCAAAACATTTTCGCAAACTTCAAATATTTAGTCGGAAAAAAATCAGGTTCAAGCTGTTAACTTAATTATTTGCGGAAAATGTTTATTTTTCGCCTGCTATGAAATATAAGATTTTTTTGATGTATGTGTCTAATGTAATTTAGTCATTGAAGGACAAAACTAAACATTTTTCTTACATTGTCAGGTACTATCTTCATTGCAGTCGACCAGCTAAGCACTGCGATAAGAGTAAACATCTGTAAATAATAAGAAAAGATATAATGTTTTACTGGAACTGATAATATATTATGTGGTTCCTTGTAATATTTGACGATATTATAATTTACGACGAAATATAAATTATTTTTTATAAGACACCTCACAAGTAAAATGTACAATGTACAGACAGGAGAATTATACTGCCACTCAGTTGGGCAACATTGTGTGGCGGGTTAAGGAATGGATTTGTAATTGTGAGCCTTGAAGAGGTAATATAAAGCTCGGATGAATAAAAAAAACTCAACCACTATTTCTAACTGTCGTGTTTTTCAAATATGAAAACGAATCACGTGCTCTTTACGACAATGAAAGTTTTTACCTTATTTTGATTAATTTTATTTAATGTGCATCACGGGTCCACGTGTACATACGAAATAAATTGCCTTTTTTGACCCATCTATAGAAGGCATATAGTTTATAAATGCCGCGTAGATTATAATATCGCTAGTCATACAAGTTATCGTAGTAAGTTTAAAGAATTGTAAAAGTATACGTGTATAAAGCATAATTAGAATTAATACCAAAATAAGAAAGGCTTACCACACTGAACAGCAACACGAAGAATACTATGTTATGGATGTTGCTCTTAAGAGCTTTGCGGAAGTTGCAGCCAGCCTTTTCTGGCGGCTCAGCCACTTCCTCTGGCACCGTCGTTATCTCTACGTTTCCGTCTTCCACATTTTGCATGTGCACGACGAACCCTTTGCGGTAGGTTCCCATGGTTTTGATGAACTGTCGCGGTGTGACTTTAGCTCTAGCCAACTCACTTCACCTCACTTCTTCACTAGTCCGCTGATTCACTGGTGCACTGATGCACTGATGCACTGATGCACTGATGCACTGATGCACTGATGCACTGATGCACTGATGCACTGAGTCACTGAGTCACACGTACGAACGCCCGTAGAGGTAGTATCTGATGCATCTGGTAGGACTCGTTCAACTTATATACCTTCATTTGTCTACCTTGTGCAATGAAGAAACTTTACCGAACGAAAATAAAAGTCAGCTAATTTTCGATCGGGTGACCTAAAAAAATTTAAAGGTGTCAAATGTGTTTAGCTGACAATGTTTTAAGTTTAGTAAATACTATGACAGTTTTACGAAATTAACTTTTTTATAGAAATGGAATAAGTTATTGTATATTAAAAATCATTTACTATTTTTATTTTTTTAATAGTAAATACCCCACCAGAGTCCCAACTGCTCACAACCATTTAGAACCAGTGAGACTCTGGCATCCCCAATTGAGGTATGTCGTCAGGCTGATGGTAGTGAAGAAGGGAAGAAGATGGGGAGAGGAAGGTGGGGAAGTATCTGGCTATTCAGATCTGGTCACCAAACACGGCTAAAGCCATTTCAAGCCACGTTTCGATTCTGAATGGTGGTCTTTCACCAGGGCGATACTTAGATTATCTACCCCCCTGAAACGTGCCGCAAATATGTTTTATATGAATTAAATGTGTTATGACCTTGGAGAAACAATGTACGGAGAGAGAGCTAATTATTTTTACCCAACCTATACAAACTTGCGATAAATCACTTTCTCCGGGTTTTAACGTCGTACACAATGAGAGAGAAAGAGACAACAAAAATAATACACCGCTTTTATGTACTGTAAGCATGATCTTGGTCTCCCGCGTCTCCGGGGACTCCACCCACATGTTTACATATGCGACTAAACTTGACACAATCAAATGGTTTTTTGGGTTAGATGCTATTTTTTTGTTGATAACAATACTGTGAAAGAGCAATTATACGAATAAACAAAAATATTATGTTGACATGTTCTATGAATGGATGTATAAATACCCAACCCCTAGTCCTAGCCACGCTCAGGTCTGCAAAAGTCAGCACCACTCAATGTACTCTAAGGTTATGACACATATTAATTTAATAATAGTTATTTGCGCACGCCGGGTTTGAATCCGCGACCTTTGGTTTCGTAGTCGAGCGTCTTACCACTCGACTATGGAGGCCGACTATGTTTAATTAACTTTTTTTTTAATTTATTCTCTTCAGTTAACGTCGAATGGGCTTACGTACGGAGTCACTGCGAAAATTATTTATTTCATATAAATACATCATATTACATTACACAACTTTATTTTTTAATTTTTTTTTAAGAAAATTATACTTTCCCGAGTCACGAAAAACCTAACAATATTTTAAGAACTCACCTGTTATCATAATAATATAATAATCATCTTTTTAAAATATAGTTAAAAACATATAATATTGATACATTGAAAACATTATACATGGGCTGTTCAAAAGAAAAGGTGAATTTTGAATTTTCGCGGGCTGTGTACATTCGACTATCGATTTTTTTAAATTATGTTAGTATACATATGTTTATCATATGTTAGCATTATCAGCCATTTTGGATTAGTGGTCTGTTTTTGACAACTGGAAAGGTTAGTCACGTTATTGTGTGTTCTTCGATTTTTTTGAAAAAATGGATCAAAGAATAAAATCCATGATTTGTTTTTCCACAACTCCAGGACGCTCATCGTCATTAACATCTTCTCGGCCTTCTGTAGAGCGCTTGTACCATTTAAAACACTTTTTTGAGACAAAGTAGACTCGCCAAATGCCACATTCAACATTTTAAGTGCGTTGCAGCACTTTATTCCATTTGTAACGCAAACTTTAATACATATTCTTTGATCCATTTTTTTCAAAAGTAAAAAATCGAAAAACACACAAAAACGTGACTAACTTTTCCAGTTGTCAAAAGCAAACCGCTAATCCAAAATGGCTGGTAATGCTAACATATGATAAAAATATGTGTACCAACACAACAACAACAAAAAATCGATAATCGAATGTACACAGCCCGCGAAAAATTCAAAATTCACCATTTCTTTTGAACAGGCCTCGTATATATAATAAACACAGTAAATATATATAGTTTTTGTACAAATTAG
>JAGWCC010001397.1:0-28761 GCA_022651775.1 Drusus annulatus
TGTGTGGGTTGGGTAAGAAATTAGCTCTCCCTCCATATATTGTTACTTCAAGGTATTTAAGGTGAGATTTAAATGTTCAAAGATGGCAAATATTTCTCATAACTCAGTGGGTAAGATTATTTTTCCAAAACATGAAGAATCGCTAACACCTGCACCCAGAAAAACCCTTCAATATATTTGCTGATTTATTCTACTAAATCCTTCCATTGATTTTTAAAGAAACTTTGGATAAACAGTGAAACCCGCACATAAGTAGTTTTTACATTTTCAGAAGTTTTGTTTTATTCAATCCTGGAAAATTGAAATTTAGAAATGACCTAATTTGAAACCCACATGTAAGGTTTTCCCTCAAGAATTTTCTTTCTGGCTTCTTAAAAAACCTTGAAACACTATTTGGTCAAAGGGAATAATATCGCTATTTCTACAGTATATATATATATATATATATCGTTGTCATACATGCAACTTTACAGGGGAGCAGTTTTGGTGTTATTCTTCTATAAAATCGGATATTAAATTCTATCAATCAATTATTTTTCTCAATAGATTTAACATTGTTGAATACATTTGCATAAGAAAATTATGAAATAAATACTCCAAATTGTGTGTTTTTTTTTAAATACTTGGTCAATTTTGCCTGTAGAGACACATTAATATTGCGTAGATGGTCATTCGCTCAAAGGATGGCCTTAATTGTGTGTTTCAAATTTCTATTACCCAAAGCTGAAATAAAAGATTGTTTCAAATATTTTTAATGTAATTTTGAATTGAAAAAACAAATAATAATAATAATGTATTTTGCATGGAAACACAATTTTTCGATGAAAAGGTGTAATACAAAATTGAAAGAAAAAAAAAATGATCAAAAAGAGTAGGTAATAACATCAAAATTAAGAATAATATTTCTCCTTACTAATAAATTAGTGAATTGATGCCATTTCACCCCCTTAAAATTATTCTGAATCTGAATCGAAATTAGGCTTTGGAGCCCTAACGGTATTTTTTTTAGAAAGAAAACTACCAATCATAGTACTCAGAAAGAACAACTCCAGTCTTGCACAACTTAAATAAATCTCGCTTTTTTAGCTGTGATATTGGAAGTTCTTTCTGGTACAACTTTGACAACTGAGATGTCATGATTGGTGGCCGACTTCGACCAAATACGAAAAAAAAAAAGAATTCGTGAATGTGATTAATTTTATTTTCATTAATGCATTTTTCTTTATAAAGTGCATACATTTTTCGAATAGATAGGGTTGAGTCCAAATAGTTTTGTGGTAAAGATTTTGGACTGTAATGTGACTCCAAACAGTTAAACTCCCACGATGATCTGTTCATTTGCGAACTTCATAAACATGTTTAGGCTTCAAAGCATTATCCACCGGGCAATGGCTAATACATAATTTTCAGAAAAAAAATTACCCACCTTTCTAACAAAGCTGTTTTCTGCTGGTAAAGAGTATAACCTGCTTGAATCTTCAGTTTAAACTTCGGCGACAAACTTTTACGAATGGGATCTCTTGATGTAACATACTTTATTATAAAATCCTTTTTCCATTTTTTTTTACATATAACATTTTTACACATAAGTTGCATTTTAATTTACATCTACTGCAGTCAATCATATTTGGTTTTTTTGCAGGATGTATTCAGTTTTTTGTATAATAAGGCAATGAGGCATTTTTATTTGCCTTCGATATATTACGCTGCCACATTACTGGCACAGGTTTATTCCGTTGTTTAGTTCGTTTTTTTTTTATTGCAGGTGTTGCTTTTGTGGAAATTTGAACTGATGATTGAAGTGATGTTGATGGGCTACCGAGTGCATCAAAGTCACTTCCGCACCCAAAATAACTAATAATAATTATCATTAAATTTAGAATAATAAATAGAATTGAATTAGCATGTCATGCTTTTAACATTATTTTCTAGAGATTATAACCTAACCTAACCTCTAATTTAAAAGCGTTTATTTAACACCATAAAAAGTTGTTGAATATTAAAAATAATAAACTTATGAATGTCTTGAGACATAAATCTACCATGAATTTACTTCTTCTATTCATCTTGACACTCAATAGGACTCGAAATAACAAATAATCAAAACTAAGTAACCTAGACAAACTATGACAATGCGACTAACTTCAGAATCATATGTAAAAGCATACAGCTAAAATTGACCAACTGCTATTTTATAAAGCCCGGATCTACAGGCAAAATTGACTATTGTCATTGGTCAGTTTTGCTTGTGTAGAAAAGCTCGTTTATGTAAATAGTCACTTTTACCATCTCGACCGCTTGAAGTAACAGGGTTCCATCTGACACTGACCCTATTCTGAGATAACAGGCTTTAACGATTCAAATTACTCTATTTCAATACATATTTAACTTTATATTGTTTTGAGTATGCAAATACGGTTAGTTGTAGGTTCTTAACTTATTTTGAGTATTATCAAGAATAATTTTGAGTTAGAAATATGAAATATAGAAAAGTGATTTTATCAGTTGGAACCTTTTTACGCAATGAAGTGATTTAAAATAGGTCAACAAGGTTCCAACTGACGATGAAACCTTATTGACCTAGCCTAATTAGATTTTTGTTGTACCTCTTTCTGATAAAATTGTGTTAATATCCACTCTTAGGAAAATTAGGAATTTAATTACACAATTAATAAAAGAGATCAATAATTGCATATTCTGAGAGGTGTGGTGATTAATAAAAAAAAAAAAAACAAAAATCTAAATAATAACACACTTAATAATAATAATTGAGAAGAACTGTGTTCAATTATAATCAGCAAATATATTCAGAGAGAGGTGTGGTGATTAATGAAATAAATAATAATAATAATAAAAAAATAATAATAATAACACAAGACCCTTAATAAAAATAATTGTGAAGAACTATGTTCAATAATAATCAGCAAACATGATAAGCACAATATCCGTAATATAGGTAATAATTGAAGATTTAATAACAAAAAGTAAAAATGTATTAATAATTATGGTAATTAAAATAAACGGCCAAAAAATTTATTCGAGGTACAAAGGAAAAAGTGAATTAACAGTATTATTACATGTACATAGGTACCCAGGTATTAAAAGAAAATAATGTTTAAAACCTTAGCAATGCTTGGTAATAATAACTGGAGTTTAACATATATTTTATATCTTGATTTTTTTGTTTAGATACATCTACTTTCGTTTTTTTTACGTTTTTCGGTTTAATCAATGTGGAAATGGGAATTGCTAATTAAACGTTCGAACCAATCTTTTTCCTTTTCGGTTTATAGCTAATCCTTAAGTTTTCAAAACATTACAGCTGAAGGTATTTTAATACCCCACTTCATGTAAGATTTGTGTTATCTGAAGTACAGACACTTTAAAAAACGGCATTGATTTTAAAAATAAGGCACTCAGAAGTCCTGCTATAATCTTTAAAATCATCAGCGCACATTTGCAAAACTGTTGGTAGCTTTTTTCTATTCATGGACTTCAATACTCTCATGAAACTGAGTAGAGAAAAGAACTCTGTTGGACATGACCTTCTCAATGGCACTGTGAGCACTGTCAACTTCTTGGATGCAGGCATGGCCAGGTATCGAGTTCCATAATAGTCGATGTTATATGTGGGTTTTCATTTAGGAAATTTAGAACAGCTGTGCTTATAAAATAATTTATTTCATGTGAAAACTCAAATTAATTTTGGCCATAAAAATATGCCGATACAGCTGTGCATGGTCATTTTCACCGCCGCGCCGTTGTTTTTCTCTTGGCAGCATTTGATGTATATTTTCATGACGTCCAGATTTTACTCTAAATACTGCCGTGATGTTTTAGCTCGGCTGGAATGCAACTCCACCATGTGAAATGAAGCAATATCGTCGCCGGAAAGTCAAAAGGGCTGAAGCGCCATTTTGGGAAGTTTACACCAGAGCACTTTATTGAATTAAAAAAAAAAAGTCAACTCGGTAACTTAATACTCTCAGAGCTACCTAGAGCGACAAAAAGCTAAAAAAAAGTCCCAAACTTGTGTCGCTTGAGTCAAGCCTTTTCCTAAATGGTAAATATATTTTAGATAGCTAAAGGGCCATAAAAGCATTAGAATCAAACGAGAGTCAGAGCATTCTATGCAGAAAAAAAAACTAATCAAAACTGCATATTTAACTCATTTTTGACCAAATTGTCGCTTAAGCCCTTTGCCTTTCCAGCGATGATATGTTCCATCACTTCTTTAATTAGATCTGCAGGAAGTGAATTAATACTTTTCGGGCCTCTATGATCATCTTTGACAGCATTATTGTAAGTATTATATATTGGCTTTTGCGAGATGCACAATGTACCAAGATAAAACTTTCTACAAACTTGTACATTGTCATTGCGAATTTTAAACACATACATATTTAAAAGGAAACTTTTTATACGGTGATGTATTTTCAACTATTCTTTTTGGGTGAACTGTAGTAGATTTTTATGTTGTATTCATACCAAAAACAGTCGATATATGTGTCAGAATCGAAGAATAATCATTTTAATAAGGAATTAAGTTTAAATAACTCTAATTAACACTTTAAAATGCAACACGCGGAAATTTGACAGTTCGTCAGATGGAACCTTCTGTATAGATTAGTGTGAAGCGAGTTGTAAAATAAATTTATAAGTTGAAGTAACAAGGTTCCATGTGCAGTTGGAACCTTGTTCCTAAATTCTCAGGAAATAACTGATGCAGTTGGAACTTTTGACTCAGTTAATTCCGTCAATAGTCAGTATATGATATTGGTGTCTATAGAAGAAATGAAGAGTAGTGCAGTAGTCTATCAATAACTCAATTCAGCCCAAAATGTCAGTTGGAACCTTATTACTCCAAGGGGTCGATCTGTGGAACTTATTTATTCAATTGCCTGCGTAAAACTAACCAACCTTTAATTTGAACTAATGCAAACAGTTCAATAATTTGTTCCAATGGAATTTTCCATTTTGTCCCATACCTCTATAAAATTCGCATACACGTGTACATTCTACATTCTACCCATGGCATAATAAAAACACAATATATTATACAACTTATTTAGGAATGTGTAGGTAAAATGAAATTAAGCACAAGAAACTTTACAAAATTTATTATCATTTCTTTGAATACTAAAATATAATGCCAATATATTAGTTTCTTCATATTGAGTCCTAAACCAGTCTAAGTTAGCAATTAAAAAAATAATAATTACATATCCTTTTAGGTAGGTCATCACATAATCATAAACTGTTCAATCACTTGGCACTATGTACTTGGTAATCTCAAAAATAGTGAAATGGCTGAGCGTCGGTGGGATTTGATTTGTAATATATTGTAATAACGAGGAATAGCATAAAAGCATATATCTTTATTCCCCATGTAATACCACAAATTTAGTATGAAACGAATTGTTTAGGAGAGAAAAAACCACGACACATTATGTGGTGTTGTCCTTGGAAGCGGTGTTACGTTTTGTCCAAAAAAATTAACATTTTAACAAATAATGCCTGGGGCAAAGATGGAATGCCATACTCGTATATCGTCGCCGGAAAGGCAAAAGGGCTGAAGCGCCATTTTGGGAAGTTTACAACAGAGCACCTGAAAGTTTTTTTGTTATACATTAAAATTCATTGGATATTGAAAATAAAAGTTAACTCAATGCTTTCACTGAGTTGCCTGAAGCTAAAAAAAGTCCCAAACTTGTGTCGCTTTAGTTGACCCTTCTCCCAAATGGAAAATATATTTTAGATGGCTGAAGGGCCACAAAAGTCTTCAGAATCAAAAGAGCATTCGATGCAGAAAAAAACGATCAAAACTGCATATTTAACTCATTTTGAAGTGTCGCTTAAGCCCTTTTGCCTTTCCAGCGACTATATATCTGTCTAGAAAAATATCAAGATGGTACTTTGACTAATAATTTATTTATAACAGAAGATGATATAACGATTATCTAGTAGTGATCGATTGTTTTGCTACATTTCAGTTGAATACGTACTGAGATATCTGATTTTATTTTTGCCATTATGTATACACTAATTGGCGCAGTTGTCATATCAGGATGACACATGAAATAATATATTTGCGCTACAATATAAAAAATACATTACAAAAATATAAATTTTACAATGTAATCTTTAAACATTTTTAAGTACCTTGTTTATTTATTTTTAAAAGATCTCAAAAATACAGTTATTCACCAAAAAAATTAAGAGATGCATGATAGTGGTGCAGTAGGAATTAATGTACATAAATATAACCATAATTGTTATTCTATTTTATTTTTATTTTATTTATAAATTATTGGACTAAAGTCCAATTACAAAAAATACATATAAAACACAAAATGTAAAAAAGAGCAACAGAGAAGGATTAGCATATAGTAGATAATAATAAATGAAGCAATGACAAAAATAAGACAAAATAAACATAAGAGAGAACATTCAAGCCATGGTCTAGTCAAAGTTTTGGTAGAGTCGTAAAGAATGACAAAAATCATTTAGACTGCTACCAAAAATTTAAGACCATGGCTTGAGTTAACAAGTCTTGACATTCTGGACATTGGAGAACTATACCCATAATTAGTATTGTGATGATTGAGGAACAGCAATTCATTGTTTTCTGAGTCTCACGAGCGGGAATATTGAACTGGATAAGTTGCAACAGAGAAGGTGAGTCAATAAAACAATTAATAATTTTGTAAATGAAAATTAAATCAAAGTCTTTCCTGCGCTTTTCTAATGAAGACATTTTCAATAATTGTTCAATTTCATCATATGAATAATCGCCTCTTTCTCGCCCTAATCTCCATGCAATACCGCGTAAAAAGCGATGTTGTACGGATTCAATATGATGAATATGAACGGTATAGAAAGGGGACCAAATTACACTAGCATATTCTAGATGAGGGCGAACTAATGAGCAGGAAAGGGTTTTTAGGGTCTTTATATTCTTAAAGTCACATGCATTGATGAAGCCAAGAAGTTTTAGTGATTTATTAGCTACATTATTAATGTGATCACAAAAGGGAAGATTATAGTCTAGAGTGACACCAAGATCTTTTATAGATCTGACGGTAGATAGGGAGACACTATTTAATTTATAATTGAAGAGGATCGGTTTAAGAGTTCTATGAAGTGACATAATTTTACATTTATCAATGTTTAATTCTAGGCAGTTAGTTTCACACCATTCATTAAATAAGTCAATACCAATTTGGAGAAGAATACAGTCATGAAAAGTTTTTATTATTTTAAGGATTTTATTTATTGTCATCTGTAAAAAGCCAAAAACACGAGGAAGAAAATACTTTGGCAATATCGTTAATAAATATGTTAAAAAGAAGAGGAGCTAGATGGGATCCTTGGGGTACTCCAGACGTTACTTATTAATGGATTCAAAACTATTAATTTTGACTCTCTGTTGTCTATCATTTAAATAAGATTTGAAGAAAGATAATAAAGGATTTCTAATACCAATAGCATGAAGTTTGGCGATAAGAATTGAGTGATTAACTTTATCAAAGGCTTTAGAAAAGTTATTGTAGAGAACATCTGCCTGAGAGTTATCTTCCAGAGCGTTGACAATGGTATTAGTTAAGGAAAGTAAATTTGTTGTGGTATATTTAGCAGATCTAAATCCATGCTGTTCCTCAATCAGAACATTTTTGAATACAGGGGTAATTTTCTTTGTAATGATGGACTCAAATATTTTTGGAATGTGGGATATAATCGATATTGGTCTGTAGTTTTCAATGTTGGACTTGTTACCAGACTTAAAAATAGGCATGAAAGAGATAGGTTATATAAGATAGAAAGTGGCTTAGATAAGATGTATTTACATTCTTTCAATAAAATTTCAGGAATTCCATCAGGGCCAGTACTTTTCTTTCTAGATAGATTTTTTAAGGAATTGTGAAAAGTGAGATTTGGCAATTATTCAAGTCAACATTTTCTGTGTAGATGGGGTGGTGCACGATTTATTAGAATAAACAGAGAAGTGTTTGGCAAAGAGGTTAGCTATTTCAAGTCCGTTTGTGGCATGAGTTTCATTATAATACATACTTGAAGGGATATCATTTTCAGCCCACTTTTGGGCTACAAATTGATAAAATTATTTTGGGTTTAGTTGTAATTTTGTCTCAGTGACTTCTATGAAGGATTTGCAGCACTTAGCTGATTCAACAATTAAAGATCAATAGAAGAAAATAAAACAGATGGATGTATATCTTATACATGGAATAAAGTAAGGTAAAAAAACCTTCATAATATAACTATTTATTTACACCTCACATAATAATATATGGTTAAACAAAAGGAAGTGGAATAGTGGAAACAAATATGGATAGTATGTGTACTCCCTCATATACAGGGAGCCTACAGAATATGGTTCCTTTACAAGGATGCCCATATAATAGAAGTATATTCCAAGATGTTGCGGACATGTGCTTTGTATGTTCTTATTATTGCAATTCCGTTCTAAAAAGATCTTGCATTACGAAGAACAAATCCAAGCATTTTGTAAGCGCCAGAGAAAATGTCACACATCGTCGCCGGAAAGGCAAAAGGGCTTAAACACCATTTTGGGAAGTTTACACCAGAGCACTTTAAATGTTTTTTTTTGTTTGACAATAAAATTCATAAGTCACACACAACTCATAAGTACAGTACCTGGTTGGATTTTGAAAAAAAAAGTAAACACAATGCTCTCACTGAGTTACAAGCCTTCTCACAAAGGGTAAATATATTTTAGTTGGCTGAAGAGCCATAAATGTCTTCAGAATCAAGCGAGAGTCAGTGCATTCAATGCAGAAAAAAATAACTGATCAAAACTGCATATTTAAATTATTTTTGACCAAAGTGTCGCTTCCACTCTTTTGCCTTTCCAGCGACGATATGTTGGACTTGAAAATAAGATATGCCTCGAAGGTCATGCCAAAGTTCCTGATCTCATTTTCATGTGATAATTTTTTTTTAAATCATCTTGACCATTGACAAGTGAATTAAGATCATTCTGCAAAATAATGGAATCGATGGGACTTTCGATAGCTCCGAAAAGTTTAATATCATCAGTGAAGAGGAGATAATTTGAGATTTAATTGAGAGATAATTTGAATTTTAATGGTCTTGCCAATATCGTTGAATAAGAGAAAGAAAAGGGGCCCTAGGTTCGATCCCCAGGGCATCCCGGAATTCGTTTTATATTTGAGAGAAAGATGGTGTTCATAACAAACATATTGGCGACGATTGAACAAGTAACTTGCCATGTAAGTGAGTAGATTCTTAGAGAAACCTTGGTCATATAATTTTTTTAATAGTATATAGCGATCAACTTTATCCAAGGCCCTTTCAAACTCTGGATAAATTTCATCAACGTGTAATAACTTTTCAAACTTATGTAACAATATTATTATTAATGGTGTATATCGATCACATGTAATCATCAGTTGGGTTTTTGTAAGGCATGTACATCAAATCTTACTTTAATATGAGGTTATCTTAAATTTTGTCTTTCTCGGGATTCTCGATCTTCTTGACTTTATTTTCTGTTTCATTGGAATATTGCTCCATGGGCTCACCGCCTAGAGATATGTGAATGCCACTGAAAAAAATTGTTATAATTAATTGACAAACTATAAATGCTATTAAATGAACCGTAAAGTTGTAGGTAATAATAATAGTACTTGGCTAATTTATATAGCGCCATTTTTTGTGAAATATCACCTCAAGGTGCGTTAAAAAACTTATGGCTAAATTTACCATAAAACAATTGAAATACCTAAAACTAAAGCTAGTGTACAGAAAGAGCACAGCCCATGAGGCAGCTCTTAATAAGTGTTTTTGAAAAATTGTATTGTTGATTCCCGGTGTTGCACCGGAAAATATCTAAACTATGTTTATTTTAACATTTTCTAAGTGGCGAATGGCAAAAATGTCAAAACAAAACCAATAAATCAATGTAATGAACAAATACAAATGATTGATTGATTGATCAGTATTGCAACATTTAAAAAGTATAAAATAATAAATCTACTCTATTGCAATTACAATCATTCATTTTTGCAATAATCTTTTGATGGGATCAGTTTATTCGACCATTCCATTTGTATTTCTTTGAAACTAAATAATCTAATGAAATATCTGACTGATTCATACCACTCTCTATAGTACAGTGTGATTAGTTATCTCAAGCAATGAACTAAAAATCATGACAATAAATAATAATTAAAACATGAAGTATTAGAGATACACTCACAGCGATAAAAGGAACACAACGATTTGTGTTGCCATGGTCAGGTAGAAAATAGCATTGGGATGATCAGTGTTCACAGTAGCATTGTATAATTGCGAGTACAAGGACGCCGAGAACAAAGTCACGGCGTTATCACATACAGACAGAAGGGCAAAGGCTTTTCCTGGAAAAACAAAGTTTTATACTTATTATTCTAGTAAATAAAAAAATAATGTTATAGACAAATAATTACGATATTTTTGAAGCCTTTAGTATGTATATAACTTATTAGAAGTACCTCGGTGTCCCTGACCAACCGATGTATCAAAAAATAACAAATCACCACATAGATTTTCACATTTGAGTTTTTGTAATTGAATAAAGATAGTAAGTCCATTATTGTAATTATAATATTATTTCATAAGTTATTAAAATTTCAAGATTGAAACTTTAAAATAAATAATATTTTGAATGACTAAAACAATTTTGTGAAAAACAATGATATCCAGAAAGATTGCCAATCATATATTGTAAAATAAACAAATTACAAAAAATTGATTTTAATCATTTCTATAGTCATAATCTCTGTTGGACACCCATTAACAAATGAAGCACGTCATAAGGTCCCAAATGTAATTTTTTGTTTGTCACTTCCAGTGGCGAATGGTATCTTTTGAGCATGCTAGATATTGTAAAATATAAAGCTATTAATATTATTAAAGCCGAAAATGTTTTTTTTGTTTGTTTTTAAATCCTTTTTTTTTTAATGAAGAGTATCAGAAAATTTCAGAAATGTTGGACGTGGTCCTAATTACTAAAATCTTCCCACAAAAATTTTCATTTTTGAAAAAAAAATTTTTTTAACTACAACATCAGTAAATTCGTTTTTAAAATTCAAGAGGCACCACCAGTCAAAAGTATCAAAAGAATCAAAGATGTTACGGAGAATGTGAAGTTTTTAATAAATTAACATTTTTTTCATCATATCTAAAAGATAGAAGCCAGTACGTATCATTAAATGGATACGAGTCCGATAACTTTGCAGCTCTGTCAGGTATTCCACAAGGCTCAAATCTCGGTCCCCTATTGTTCCTTATCCTGATAGGCGACATCCAGGATTGCATACGTCACAGCTCGTGCTTATTGTTTGCGGACGATCTCAAACTTTTAAAGGAGATTGAATCGGATGAAGATTTTGACAAACTACAAGCCGACCTAGATGCAATTTCGAACTGGTCTAGAAACAATAATTTAAATTTTAATATAAAAAAATGCGTCATTATGACATATAGCCGATCTAAAAATCCTTTTTTTTTTCAAATATAATATGAATAGTGAAATTTTAACCCGCGTATTTACCATCAAAGATCTCGGGGTGGTTTTTGATCCCAGGCTAACGTTTTCGAGTCATATAGTGCAGCTTACTTCAAATTGTTATAAACTTCTTGGTTTTGTAATCAGAAGGTGCAAAGAGTTTAATAACACAAATGCGATGACAGCCCTCTTCAATGGAGTGATCAGAAGCAAGTTGGAGTATGCTAGCACTGTCTGGTCTCCACATCAAACCAAATACATAAATATGTTGGAACAGATTCAAAAAAAATTCCTCAGGTATGTGTACATGCGTTCGCACGGAACATACCCTATGTTCATGCATCACATGGAACTACTCGAGGAGACACATTATCAAAGCTTAGAGACTAGGCGCAATGCTGGTCTCATGACAATAGGCTTTAAAATTATAAATCACTTAATCGACTGTCCATACCTCTTGGCATGCTACTGCTTATTCGTACCAGAAAAATACTGTCGCAGCAGAAATCATGCAATGTTCAGAATACCCTATGGTCGGACAGATGTTTTGGCTCAGCATAGCATGACAAGAGGTATAATTCTGTTAAATACATCATCTATATATATTGATATATTTTCAGATAATTTACAAAAGTTCAAAAAACTTGTTAATTTAAAAATGTTATAATTTGAAATTGTTTACTTGTTGTTCCATTGTACTGTTATTGGGTTTATATCTGTTGTACAATAATAAAAATAATAAAAAAAACTCAGTTCAAATAGAGCTGCGTAATACGTCTTAGGATAGGTTGTTTATGCACCAATGTCCTCTATTGCGTAGTCACAATTTATCTAATATTCCGTGAACAAAATTTGTGTTGTTTGTAATCTGCACTCCAAGTCATATTTCTATTATTGTCAACCGTAAAAAAAAATAAATGAAGACTTAATGTTAACAGTGCATATAATTAAATACGAACATAATTATCATTTATGGAACCGTATATCTCAGGCAACAAATTCCAAATTTAACAGAACAGCTCGAAATAATGGTTATTGAATGTATGTTTTTTTAATGATACATACTAATTTCAGTTAAGGTATTATGATAATGAAGCTTTATTTATCATATTAACAACTTTTGTGGCTTATTAACTGAATAATTCCAACAATTTGAACCCCAAGTGGAACTCCGAATGGAACTAATTAATGGTAAAAAAAAATAAGTAAAATAAGCGATTCCAATAGCAACATTTCGCAAGATGTAGAGAGATAATGTTACTAAATAAAACAGCAACAAAAACGTATTTCTGGTGACTGCTGAAAGAAATAACTTATATTATCTTTTTTCTCAATTATTTTATCAGGGGTTGTGTTTTTTGTAAAGAACCGGTTGGACAAATTACTAAGGAAGTAGTATATCAGGGGTTAGGTTGGGGTATTTTAAACTTCATCACTTTACAATCATAGCAACATAGAATAACAATAGTATTCGAGTCGGACGTGTTTTACGTGCCTGGGAAACTGTCACCACAGCATTAAAGGACCTCACGGAACAGATTGGCGGACTGATGAGACACATTACTCTGCTGAGCGGGAAGATCGGTGAGCAATCTGATATTATTGTTGCCCAAAATACTACCGTCGCCAAACTATCGGCAAAGATAGTAGCGCTCGAAGCCGCCTACCGGACAAAGTCGAAGGGGCGCCTAACCAGTAAGACGCCCTGCCCGGTAAACCACTCGGAGCCGATCCAGACTGAAATATGTGTCGTTGAGGAAGACAACCAGAGGAAGGAAGTCAAAAGACCGAGGAAGATTAAGAGTAAGGTTAAATATACTCCTGCACTTGAGGGAACAGCCTTACCTGCTTCTGATAACCAAGGTGAGTGGAAGGTGCAAGCCCGGAAATCGCAGAAATGTGTATCCAATATCATCACGGGTACGAAAACGAACACGGCAATACGTGCAATAGCCCGAAACTTCTATATCCACGCTTGGGGATTCAATTTTGAAACGGAAACAGACCACGTCCAAACCCTTTTAAAATTTGTCAATCCTACCGATGAATTCGAGATCATCAAGCTGAACGTCAAAGGAAATTATAATTCTTTTAAAATTGGTGTTCTGGAGCAAAGCAAAGATCTCTTCTTGGACGCAGCCATTTAGCCAACAGGAATAGCGATAAAATTTCTATCATCAGCATCCAAAAGAAGTGATACAAATACATATACCCAAATAATCTAAAAACTCGAACTTACAAATTAAAATGTTCGCTGCCTCAACACTAAAATAGACGAATTTAGTAAAAGTATTTTGTCACAAGGTTCAGGCGTGATCACACTGACCGAAACATGGTTACAGACCTCTGTCTTTGATGCAGAACTAACGGGGTGTTCCTCACGGTCCGCAAGTCGCGGAAATTAGCTACCGTTTTCTCATGTTCTGTTAAACCGAATGATGTGAATCTTTGAAATTCTGTCGAGAATACTAGACTAAAGACGATTTAATGAAAAAATCCTCCAAAAGTAACATTTATTGAAAAAAATACTACTTTGCCAGCAAATTACGAACTTTGAGGTCAGAAATTTTATGCTGTTTTCTCTGGCTCTATGGTATAGACCAAACGAAATCAATCATTTAATTTACTTCCGAAACCGGTATACATAATATTGAATAATAAAGTGGTTATAAACAAAGTTTATCAGTTTTATTTATAAATATGGCAAGCCAAAAAGTAAATGCTTTTTACGAATATGTCAAATATTTAATGCCGATTTCTCTGGCTCTATGAGACCAAACAAAGTCAATCTTTGGAATTCTGTCAAGAATGATGGAGTCTAGAAGATTCAATGACAAAATTCTCCAAAAGTAACATTTATTAACATAATGCGAGCCTTGAGGTCGGAAATTATCTACCATTTTCTCAAGTTCTGCTGGACCAAATGAAGTGAATCTTTAAAATTTTCTCAAGAATGATGGACAGCAAAAATATCCTCCAAAAGTAACTTTTATTTAAAAAATACTACTTTGGGGGCAATATGCGAGCCTTGCGGTCAAACATTTTATTTCGTTTTCACTGACTCTATGAGACCAAAAGAAGTCAATCTTTGGAATTCTGTCAAGAATGATGGAGTCCAGACGATTCAATGACAAAATTCTCTAAAAGTAACATATACATATTTAAAAAAATACCGCTTTGCGGGCAAAATGCAAGCCTTGAGGTCAGAATTTAGCTATCGTTTTCTCAAGCTGAATCTCAATGAAGTGAATCTTTGGAATAGTGTCAAAAATGATGAGCGGAAGACGATTCAATGACAAAATTCTCCAAAAGTAACATTTATTTTAAAAATACCACTTTGCGGGCAAAATGCAAACCTTGAGGTCAGAATTTAGCTAGCGTTTTCTCAAGCTCTTTAAAACCGAATGAAGTGAATTTTTGGAATGGTGTCAAAAGTGTTGAACGAAAGACGATTAAATGAAAAAAATCCTTCAATAAAAAATACTACTTTACTAGCAAAATACGAGCCTTGGGGTCAAGGCACTCCTCCTGCCATCATCACGTCCATTTCTTCCAACATTGGTGCACCACTATGTTATATATTTAACCTCTGCACTGTCTCATCTACATTTCCACAGTATTGGAAAACCACAAGGGTTATCCCTATAGACAAGACTGGTGATAAGACAGTCGTAAAAACGTATAGACCTGTGGCAGTATTGTCAACAATTCTAAAAATTTTCGAAATCATTATTTGCAATAAGATACGGGCTCAAATTATGCCGTTCCTAAGAGGGAATCAACACAGTTTTCTACCTAAAAAATCTACCGTGACCAATCTTCTATCGCTTTCTAGACGGGTAGCAGAAGGTTTAAACGCCAGACACAAGACGGATGTAATATATACAGATTTTGCCAAGGCATTCGACCGCGTAGACCACGATATCTTGCTGACAAAAATATACAAAATAGGATTCAATCAATCATTACTGAGATTTTTTTCATCATATCTAAAAGATAGAAGCCAGTACACATCAATAAATGTATACAATTCCGACAATTTCGCAGCCTTGTCAGGTATTTCACAAGGTTAAAATCTCAGTGCCCTAATGTTTCTTATCCTGATAGGCGACATCCAGGATTGCGTGCGTCACAGCTCGTGCTTATTGTTTGCGGACAATCTCAAACTCTTAATGGAGCTTGAATCAGATGAAGATTTTAACAAACTTCAAGCCGATCTAAATGCAATTTCAAACTAGTCGCGATTCAATAATTTAAACTTTAATATTAACAAATGCGTCATTATTACATCTAGCCAATCTCAAAATCCATTTTTTTACAAATATATTATGAATATTGAAATTTAACCCGCGTAATTACCATCAAAAATCTCGGAGTGGTTTTTGATCCCAGGCTAACGTTTTCGAGTCATATAGTGCTGCTTAGTTCAACTTGCTATAAACTTCTTGGTTTTGTAATCAGAAGGTGTAAAGAGTTTGATAACACAAATGCGGTGACAGCCCTCTTTAATGGAGTGATCAGAAGCAAGTTGGAGTAAACTAGTACTGTTTGGGCTCCACATCCAACCAAATATATAAATATGTTGTAACAGATTCAGAAAAAAATCCTCAGGTATATGTACATGCGTTCGCACGGAACATACCCTATGTTCATGTATCACATGGAACTACTCGAGGAGACAAATTATCAAAGCTTAGAGACTAGGCGTAGTGCTGGTCTCATGACAATGGGCTTTAAGATTATAAACCACTTGATCTTTTTTTTTTAGGTTTTTTCATTTTATTTAAAAAATAATTATTATTATTTTTAATTTTTTAAAAACAATTTTTAGTTAAAAGTTCTGCTAGGTAATTATTTTTACGCGTGACAGCTGTTTCGCCTTCTGAGGGCATTATCAAACTGTCTGCCTGTAATGCTCTCAGAAGGCGAAATACGTAAAAATAATTACCTAGCAGAACTTTTAATTGTTTTAAAAATTAAAAATAATAATAATTGTTGTTTAAATAAAATTAAGAAACTAAAATATTAAAATGGAGTTCTACAAAATAAACTTTAAAACCATAAACCACTTGATCGACTGTCCATACCTCTTGACATGCTACTGCTTATTCGTACCTGAAAAATACTGCCGCAGCAGAAATCATGACATATTTAGCATACCCTATGGTCGGACAGATGTTTTGGCACAGCATAGCATGACAAGAGGTATAATTCTATTAAATAAATCATGTATATATTGATATATTTACCGAAAATTTACCTATGTTCAAAAAACTAATTCATTTTAAAATGTTGTAATTTTGAAATGTTTAGTTGTAAAAAAAATATTTTTGTTGTTTTCCATTAATACTGTAATTGGATTTTATTTCTGTTGTACAATAATTTAAATAAATGTAATTTTATTTATAATAAAAAAAACATGACCGCTTATCACAATTTGATCAAAAGCTAAAACGGGTCGAGAATCGGCATATAATCGAAACATAAAACACCCTAACCTTATTGTTTTCAAAATATTAACATTTTTAGAGTTATGGATATTACAATATACATAGACTATATGTAGGTACCCTCCTTTATCCAAAATATTGTGATCATGTTCTTCATGCACATAATCAATCAATCATAATGATAGTGATCAATTACCTCACTCAACAACATTCAAAATGACTTATATTAGTAACACTACAAAAGGCATTACCCCTCTCGTGCACTTGGACAGTTTTGGAAGTGATGGAGCGCAGCACAGGTGCCACGCACGGCCCCAGAGAGGCCACCCCCGCCCCCGCGTAGAACAGCCAGGACACTTTGGCCTGCGTGAAAAACACTCGGCCCAGAGTGTGCGAGATTGCACCCACCATTAGAATCACCTGCAATAAATTAATAATTGCGTTAGAACACCTACTACCAGCATGCTCAGTGCAGCAATGATATGTGAAAAGTTCCATACTTTCAGATGTGGTCGATAACCTGATGTAGCAGTTGGATGGGCCGAATTCGATATTCGATACTCACAGCGGGTAACCGACTTACTCCTTTTTTTTCCACACAAATTATCCTTGGTAAAATGGTCTGTATTGTAAATCTTAGGAATGACTTATTTTATTAAATTTAAGAACACTTTCCTAATATTCATTGTGAGGCCAAGGGGTGTGTAAATAGAGAAAAAAGATGTAGAAGGGGAAGGCTGGGAAGTATCAGGAAGATTCGGTTGCTAAAAACAGCTAAAGCCATTTTGAGGAATATTTCAATTCTGAGTGGTGATCTCACATCAGGCCATACTGAGAGTATCCACCACACTGGAACAAAGAATACATACATCGTCGTCGGAAAGGCAAAAGGGCTTAAGTGACACTTTGGTCAAAAATGAGTTAAATATGCAGTTTTGATCACTCTTTTTTCTGCATTGAATACTCTGACTCTCGTTTGATTATGAAGACTTTTGTGGCCCTTCAGCCATCTAAAATATATTTACCATTTGGGAGAAGCCTCGACTCAAGCGACACAAGTTGGTGACTTTTTTAGGTTTTTATCGCTTAACGTTACTCAGTGAGAGCATTGAGTTACCTGAGTTAAGCTTTTTTTTCAAAATCCAACCAGATACTGAAGAATTTTAATGTAAAACAACAAAAAACTTTTAAGTGCTCTGATGTAAACTTCGCAAAATGGTGCTTCAACCATTTTGCCTTTCCGGTGACGGTATATATATTAGTTTATTTAAATTGTGCAAAATTATCCATATTTTAAATTTATTTGCCCAAGCTGGGAATTGAAACCACTACTTGACTTCATTTGAGGAAAATTTGTTTATTTATTTGATAAACTGCTTTTACAGTAAGAGTGCATAGTATAGCAAAACAAGTGTAACATAACAAAGGTAATAAACATTTTTTAGTAACAAGTGCTCGGATCAAGAAATGTTTTATTTTACTATAAATCGTATTGTATTCAACATTTGCTACATATCAAATAGAGATATGTTAAAAATGCATTAATTTGGGAGAGATTTAGAGAGAGTGGTTGGCACCCACCGTCTACTCTGTATACCCTAAAGGGGAAAAAACAATAAAATTATTTCAATAAGATATTTTTTAAATCTCTCAAAGGCTTTTCAAAAAGTTTTATTAACAATTCCTAGGTTAACAATTCCTAGGTTAACAATTCTTATGGCAGGAAAACGGGTATTATGTTTCATTAAAACATAAATATTTAAACCATGTTAGTGAATTACTTCAATAAAAAATTTTATTGAAAAGACAAAGAATATTATACCACCCAAAAGAATTATTCAGAGTTCTACGGAGTGAAAAATTATAATTTTAATATGAATAAAAAAAAAATTAAAAAATCTTTAAAATAATGAAAAAGTAGCTTAAGACAAACATATACTAGGTTAAATTTATTTAGTATAATAAACAAATTCAATTAATAACATATAATTTTACCAAAAATATATTAGAAGGTCAAATCAGCAAAGAAAATAATATTTAAAAAAAAAAAAATGAAATTAGTGTGATGATAACTTTATGAATGATTTTTTTAACGTCAAAAATTTTATGAATACGATTAATAAGGCTAAGACCACAAAATACATACATTTTTTCAAAGTACGTCCTCACACTGTCAAATAAATATAATCCCAGGAAGTGCTTAGTATGTTTATTTAGTAGCAAATATTGACACTATGTATAATTAAATGCATTATTGTCTTATCGTATCACTATAATCAAACTAATGCATATTCACATCATTCAAAAACTCTTCTCTCTTAAATTATATAAAATAATAGAGGTAGATAAAGGTTAAACGAAGATATAAATACATAAATGTTAAGCACTGGTGTAGAATACATATATATATATTTTAAGAAAGACAAACATTTCAGAGATACGAATAACCAGACAATATTTGAAAAACTCCTACTACAGTCATAATAAGCGGAAAATGTTATTTGTGCAATGATGGAGGACTTAGCTAGCAGAGGAATTGGACCCAAGACGCCTGGGTGGAAACCTGACGCATTTATCAACTAGGCTACTAACCGGTCATATTCTTTAACAAGATCAAAACTATTTACCCACAAGTTGCCAAAAAAAGATAATTTATTGATTTGTGAAAGCACTTGAAGTGGATATTGAAAGTGGAATCAGGTTTTGTTTCGTGGAATGTTTTTCAATCACAAAAATTAAGAACGGAATATAAATGATGTTATAATATTCAAGTATTTAAGGGCGTTGACACATATTCTGGTTTGACGACACTAATGGACGGCATTATTTTTTCACAAATAAATTACCATGTAAAATTGGTTTTAACGCAGTGAATATCACATTAAGATAAGAAAAATGTATCACGGCATATTCTTTAGGTATTAGGATATGTCTTAAAATTATGCTAGGCTTCAAATAAATATTACAATAATAAACATGAATCTATAAAAACGTGCCATTTGTATGAACAGAGTTGCATGCATGTTTGTGCCTCCGCTATGTTGTCTTCTGTCACCGGACACTGTTATATTATTTTTATGCATTTACATTCATGTTTACTACACACACATTAATTAAGTATGTAATATATATTTAAAAAAAAGATTTAATAGGTATTTAATGTTGAGACGGTAGCCCGGAAAAGGTTAAACCTTATTTTTACAGGTTGAAAGCTTAATAAAAAATAACACATTATGAAGAAAAACAGAACATGTATTTACCGTATCTTTCCATTTGAATAGCCTCGACATTAATGGAATGCCTATAATCATCATGATTACATAACCACAACTTTGGAATGTTTTGAAATTGGAGAATGTGACAGTGTCCCAGCCAAATACTTTTACCATATACAGGTACAGCATTGGTTTTTCATCTGAAAAGTTAATTTAAAACTTGTATCGTATTTAAATTATCAGGCATACTTACTAAAACAGATGATGTAATGTAATTGAGTTTGGGATCCTATATTAGTTGAGATGGTGAAAAAAGTCAGATAATTAAGGAAGTATAAGTGAACATAAAGAAGCATTGAGCGCACGTAAGAACGGAGGAGTATTAGTATAGGTAGTTAGTTTTCACTGATTTTGTGGTTATCGAAATCTAAAATAAATCAATTTTATTTCAGGACAAATAAGACATGTCACAGTAAAATAATGAGTTAATGAATATTTGAATACTATAGCTAAGTTATTCTCACCTCTTTGGAATGTGTATAAAGCCATACTGATCATCAAAATACTCAAGTAAACCCTTCTGTGGCTCGGTCTATACTTAACAAGAACCTTCAGGGAGTCGATTGCATGGTCTTTGTCAAAAAAGTCACAGAAAAAGTTCTTTACTCCAGCTTGAGCCATTGATTGCTGCTTATCCGGCGTCTGCCATCGCAAGTTAAATACTCCTATCACAATAGCTAATAACAGCATTGAAGCATTTATGCAAAACAGTATTGTGTACGATTTGTTGAAAATACTAGTAAAAAGGTATGATCCTGAAAAAAAAAAATTTATGAAATTTTCAACAGAAAAGTTTTAAAAGATTATTATCCACAGAGTTCAGATTTTGAGAAAAAAGTGTTTATTCTTTAGTTATACAATAGTGCGCAAACAATAACACGTACCTACTTTACACAGTGGGCTAATAAAAACAGACAATTCAGTTTATAAAAGGGTGTTACGTATAAAGTGATATTTATAACACCATAAGTTAGTGATAAAATCTGTTTCGGAAGGCATTTTAATTTTATTTTGATATTATTAATAAGGGGTAATAATACTAATAATAATGATGGGGTTTTATTTATCATTATATAAATATGATAGGTGAAGTCAATAAAAATAAAATTAATTACCTTTTTACAATGTTGAGCTATATGAGGGCTAATAATCGGTCTAGTTTTTATTTGCTCACTTAGTATAAAGATATGATTAATTTTATTATTTTGGGAAATGACAAGTGAATGATATCATTAAAATTATAACCATATCTCAATGAACGCTGTCATACAATGATGTTCAATCAGAGAAGGTTAGATTTTATGCAACTTTAAGGCCTTTTGCTTTAGCATGAGTTAACTATGTAATCAGTTTTATAATTCTTTTTAAAAACCCACCAAGTGCAATGGAACATCCTTACATAACTTTACATAAATATCGCTAAATAAATCGCTTGCATCAAAATTACAGAAATCTGCAAACATTAATAAAAACCATTCTCCACAGCTGGCTTATCTATAAAATCACCTCAGAAGTTAAGAAGTCATAAAAGTGGTTTTGCATCATAACTTTTTTTAAGTCGTTTCATTGTTTATCTAAATATAGCACACAATGATTTACCAAGAGCTATGCCGGTGGGCATCGTGCTCAAATAGCAGATGTCCAAAATGGCAACTCGTAGCGTCCTGTCATATGTTGTGGTGACATCAGATATATAGGAAAAGGCAGCAGCAAAGATGGCCACGTCAGCTCCAGTTAGGGCACTGGGAATAGTGGCGAAATATATAACATATTCAAGAGGCCAAGACTCTGAAAAATTAACATTTATTTTTAAATACAATAAAAATAAATTTCATCAACATTTCTATCTTCTTTTCTAAAGCGGGTGAGGGACATTCTTTGACACAGCTTTGCCATCTTGGGCTGCTTAAGTGAACTAGGTCTATTTGAGGCCCGGTCTCTCCTCGAATCTCTGTCTGGGAGAGGGGAGCAACTCATGGCCGGTCCTGTGCAGGCGCAATTGGAGCAGTCCGCTCCAGGCAGCGGATTGCCAAGGCGCTAATAATACCTAATTACAGTGCTTTTTTATGCACCCATATATTTTTTTAATGAAAACAAACCATACTATTCATGGATGGCAATTAAACCAATTACCAAAGTTCCAGGTACGAAGGCACGAAATTAAAACCACGCCTCTCATCTTATACTTCATAAGAGTTAATACTAATCTTCTGTTCAAATGAAAAATGCACACTAGGTGTTGAAAAGAGACCAAATTATGCAGAAACAAATTATGCAAAAACAAACAACAACAAGAAACAAATAACAACAAGAAACAACAAACAGCCACCCATTTTACGTTTTTTTTCACAATATGAATGCACACGAATTTGAAACATATTTTAAGTAGCATAAAGATTATTTTTGCATTCTAATATAAATATTAAGTTGGCATATAGAAATAATGCAGCAGAAACATCTAGCTACTTGCAAACATTTTAGAATTTGTGACGCACATTGACTGGGGATGATTGTTATCTGAAATGGAGTGTCACTGTGGTTCTATTTAACGGAGACCACCGAGGAGCCGGTTATTCATCCAGTTACTTTTGGAACCGATTCTTGGTGGCGGGAAAGTTGTTCGGTAACTATTTTATCCTAGAAAAAAGGGAACCGGTTCCTCAAAACATTTTTATTTCATGAGGGAGGAGGGGTTGAAAATGATTCTGGGAAAAAAAGAACTGGAGCCAGTTCAACGGTTCCAGTGACTCTCAAGTCACCGGGAGAAGAAAGTAACCGGGACAGGAATATCGACCATTTCTAATGTTGACGTTTTTGTTTTGTTATGCGTTTTTTTTTAACAATATGTGAATCATCATATTACTTTGCTAATTTAACAGAACAAAACATTTGGGTACACTTTAAACATAAATTTTTTTGGATCTGTTAGTTTATATTTAGACTTATAGACCGGAAACCTGTCGAACACAAGTAATTAACGGTGATGACATTTTGTATTAAAGTGATGCTTTTTATATATAATACTCATAGGTCTATGTGTAAAATAGCAAAGATATTTATTATTAGAATTACACAATAAGCCATCTTATCAGATATTAAAAAAAAGTTTTTGAAAATGTTGGTTTTGAAAAATATAACCTGCGTCAGGCGCCGTTTGGCTCAGGGCCGGCCCTGGGGCAACTGGCCATATACTAATTAGTTTGATATTTATTCTCAACATATACGCTTATAGAATGCGTAAGTACATCGAATTTCCCTTGAAAATAATCAAGAAATATTTATCTCAACGATCATGTACAAGTCACGGTTTTTAAATAAAATATAAGAGATAAAAATATACTTTTTCTTCTTCGTGTCACTACATGATGGGGAGACTTGGTGTAGGTCAAAGTGGGATGCTGAGGTCGAGACACAATGACTTAGAGAAAAGTATATTCATAACATTTTAGTAATCTTTATCTAAGATATCGCACAAAACTCTTGTTCGGGGTTACATTAGAACCCTCGTTCGGAATGGGAGTGTTAAACAACCAACTTAGGCAAGAATCATTTGGCAAAATCAATGCACCTCGATGCTTGAGTGTGTGCCCCTGTCAAAATCAATACGAAACCAGATGACATAAATTTTATAGCACTATATATCCCTTAATGTAAATTAGGCTGTAATTATCTCCTATGCTTCTTTAAAACTATATGATTAATGTGAAAATACCCGTTAACTAAAAATCTAAATTGTGCCAAGTCACTAATTCTTTTGTTGGGCTTATCTAATCAATCATTGGAATAATATTATAATGATTATTCTCATATTATGATTTCATAGATCAGTAAAGAATTAGATAAGCTATTCACGGCCTTGGTAGAAAATTGGACTACGCATTGGACTTTCGAGGTTCCGGGAGATTCCGAGGTTTTGAGAGTTTCCACCGCAGAACATAAATATACTGACATGGATTTATTCATTCAATGTAAGGAAAATGCCAGGTTCGGTTGTTGTAGTATTGATTGTAAATTTTGATGTACCTTAAATAGATAGGATTAAACCTCTCGTAAGGAAAATAGATGAATAAATAAATGTCGTTATAATTACCTTCTAAAGTTATCATGATCACCATGAATGAATATATAAATTTTCCGATTAGCCCAGAGAGCAAAACAGCTTTTCGTCCACGTTTATCGCTCCAGGCGCCCAGGAAAAGGGCTAAAATTATTGGAACAACATGTCCGGATATTCCGTTCCACTGGTGAAAAGTAGAAACAGTTTTCTAAAGGAAGTAATAATTATTTCCATTGTATTATTTGTAAATGATACAGGGTGAATTCTGATTTGCTAGATGGTTTGTATCTTCCTACCTAATTTCAAAAGCGTCAAAGGTGAAGAAACGCACAGTAGTTTACTTACGCTATGACTACACAGAAATCCGTATTGTAATGGAATTTATATTATATAAAACATGTAACTTGAGACTGCACAGCTGACATTAAGCCCACATTCTTCTTGACTCATTTTAATTATGTATCAAATATCAAACCACCATGCTGAACTTATAGTTTCATTTAAAATAAGAATAGAATAAAATAATTACAGAATTTACTGTTTGAAAGACTTCTAACACTTGGAAGGGTTTACTTTACAAAACCTTACCGTAATGAAAAGAGTAAGGTTGCAATTAGTTTATATGCAGTTTAATGAGCTAAATGTGATCAGCACATCGCCTACTAATGGATTTTTTTTCTCCTGGGTTGTGTTGAGAACATAAATCCAATATTGACTCACACTAAACCAGATATAAAATTTTATTTGAGGTTCATAAACTAACAGGGACCGGTATTTTTTCCCAAGCCTTATATAAATACACTAATCGTTGGGATAACAGGTTTTTTTCAAGCGTCTTTATTTTTTAAACATTCCCAAGTTACGAATAACCTGGCAATATTACAAAATCTCCTATGAACAATACATTTTCTGTCGGGGCTGACCGTTTTTGGCAGGTATTTTTTTAATGTACATATTCCGTTCAGTTAAAATGTGTGATTTTTACATCTTCAGGCGTTGAGTAGGTCAATATTTTACAGCTTTGACGGTCACATCAGGATTAATGACTGTGGATAGTCATGGCTTATAATATTATGACAGTTGGTAATTAAATGTACGCTGTTTTTGCTAAATGCAGTCGAGCATGCATGAGAAAATGATAAAACTTATTTGTTGAAGATTTTGAACAACAAAAAAAGGTGGTGATCCTGGCAAAAACAGTGATACGAAAAGGCAGTAGATATTCGATTATTTTTAATTATCACAGACTAAGGTGAAATACACTAAATCATCAGCGAGACAACATTTGAAAATATTTTTTAAAAATTAGATTTTGTTTTGTAACAGAAATATGACCACTACTTTATACAATGGATGGAAGTAATATGACTAGATTCGAAATCTTCTTATAACTTGTTGGTCTCCATGGAAGTACCATTCGTGGAATTTTAGCTTGTTTGAGAAATCTAAGAAGAGCTTGCTTGTGCCGTTAGAGATAGGGTTGCGGAACACTGCATTACATTATTCAATATATACCTGAACTTTATTGTTGTATTGCGTGTTGTTAGTTTCATTCAGATGGTTGCATATTTCTGGTGGAAGGCCATGGTTAGCTGTGCAGGCCTTGTGGACAAAGAAACTTTGTTCAACCACTGATGTTATCATAAAAGCAAACATGTAGAAAAACATCACTGGCTCCACAGTAATGTACATATACAATTTCTTCTTCTTTTCTTGGACCAACTGAAAAATTAGAATTTGTAACATATCATAAAAAGACTATTTTGAAAGCTGTAAAATCCATTAATCAATAATAATAATATTTGAACGATTTCTATACCGACGTTTTTGTGAAAAATCACCACAAGGGCGCTGTACAGATCTTATTTTCTATTATTACATATTAATTCCTAGTTAAAATAAGAAAATATACAGGAACATACTTACCTGGCAGGTTCTATCAGATAGACACACTTATTAACTTAAAATTATAATCATGATTTTTATTTTTTATTTTTATTTTATTTTTCTGATTTAGGGCATGGGAGCGAAATTAAAAAATGGACTATCTGAATTTGTCGTACAGTACAGGATTTGGTTAAAACTTGAATATCTAAAAGTGATTCGTCGAGAGACAGATTATGTTGAGATTCTTTTAATAAATTTAAGGATATGAGAGTCTGTAAAGATAAGTTTTCAGTTTGGACCGAAATTCTAATAATTGTAATAGAGAAAAGTTTATAATTTGGTCTGATTCGCTCAGTACTTTACTAAAGATAAGCCTCCCCTTTTCACTAGACAGAGGATCATATTGTGGGATTACTACTAAAAGTTGGTAACTCCAGATTTTAGGTATTTTGAGTTAGCGATATTTTAATTGTTACGATATATATATGTGTGAGACGAATAGGGAGAATAATCTCGGCTGGCTGAGTAGTGGTGAGCCACTGCTGACTCTCCAGAAATGAGAATGCAAATTCTTCAGCAACGAGAACCATCAAACCGGGGGAATTACTGTATCCCATTCTGATCAAAAAAGATGTTTCACAAATGGCAGAATCAATGATATCAACAGAGTAAATACATAATAACGGCCACACATCGGATCAGTAAACTCAAACTGAGCAAATTTAATCCATCTGTTTTTTGTCAAATGAGAATAGGACATTATTATTGGATTATTACTATGAATACAAAAAAAAACTATAAAAAATTACTCAAATGAAATCATTGTCAAAAGCCGTGCAAATGTAAACTAGAGTTGTCCTTTATGTAGTAATAGTTATAGTAATCTATATTTTAGATCTTATAAGTTGTAGGACTTATTAAGACTCTTCACAAATTCTAAATCTTGCATACTTTCTTTCAAAACTATGTAAACTTATTTAACATATTAGCAAATTTCATGAAATAAGATATTATTAATATTAATCTATAATGCCAGAAGCTTTTTTAAATATAGTGACATTATTGTTTGTAGTAACTTTGAACTCACTCAACTTTAACCCCAACTTGACGGAGTGGGACCACTTCATATACCATAATTAATATTATATTGGTTTTATCGGCTCAACACAGCACATGCATTGAATCAATGAAGCTCCCAGTAAATGGGATCTTTAAATTAGGTGCTTTTAAATTGTTTTGGATCATATTATGTTTAACCTATTACCCCTAGCTTCGTCCTTTAATGATAAAATATAAAACAAACTTACAGTGACATCCTCGTGGACTTCTTCCATGTTAACGATGATTATCTGTAGATTGTTATTTTTAAAATGTTGATAAACTTGATCAATTTTTTGAAAACTTTCTAAATTATATTTCGGATAGGATGAATTATTAGGTAAGTAATGAGAATCGAATTATTGTGTAACTTGTCACACATTTTATCTATTTCTTTTTATAAAGAAGGCCAGCAACTTTGACACAAAAATATAATAAAGGCACTATTTGTTTTGAACTTGACGCAAATAACAAGATTTGTATTGAGTACTGTTAACGCGTGCTAAGCTCGAGATGCAGCGACGTCAACGATTAACTTGACTGAACCTGAAACCTGAACACTAGCGTTGTGACAGTTTTGAAAGAACTGTTTCAAAGAAGTACTTCTTTTGACAGCAGTCCCAACTTCATTCATTTTTCATTGAACAAATACTTCAATTGAAGTTGGTTAAGTTGGTACTTCCGATTGAACAATCTATGGCATCTACTTCGAACTTCAATTTTTCATTCGTTCGAAAGACTGAAATATTGCATCATCCACAGTTCAATTGTTCATTCCCTTCTTCCTTCGATTTTAGTTCGAAGAATGAATGAAGCAATGAAGTATCTTTTTAGTTATCCGTTCCCTCGCATGTACCCGTGACAGTTTCTTATGATTTCTGTGCTTGTTTTGTCTATAGGACTATATAAGGCCGTTCAACGAGAAAGTGAAATATGGGCTTATTTTAAGGAAGTTGGGGTTTACCAGGCCAAATGCAACTTTTGTTCTAAAAAGTTATATCCATAAAGGGAGGCAATGCCTGTAATATGAATCGTCATTTGCGCAATATTCACCCTATTGCTAAGCAAACTGTCAAACTGTGTACAGTAAGAAATATTCAAATTGTACTTCAAGCCCTGAAAAAACGTTCACATCGCTCTTACAGAAACTGAAAATTTCGCAATTACTACATTTGCTTTTGCAAATTCTCTGTAAGGCTATGCATACTTATTGTACATCATTCCTTTTAAGGCATGATACCGCCAACAACAACATATGGGCAGCTGTCATCGAGAAACAATAGACAAGAAACTAGTAATAGACAATTCATTAATACACACATAGAAGAAAGAAAGAAGTAGTTTTTCTACACGGTATAATTTTTGTTATACAATAATATATGATATTTGTACTTATATAACGACGAACTGTGTTAATATGTTATAATTGAAGGGTTCATGTTT
>JAGWCC010001398.1:0-32358 GCA_022651775.1 Drusus annulatus
ACCAAAATCGATTTTTGTAATAAGCAATGGTATTCATCTCTAATTGACTAATAGGAAATGCACTCACATGCGCCACTAAATTCGGAGCCAGTTTCCAGTTTCTATTATCTAAATCAAATGTATATTTCGTATAAAATACATATGTCGTCCAGATTGTACATTCGATATATCAATCGGTGATACGTTCAAATGGGTTACAGAAGCTCCAACTTGAAATTTTTCGGTATTAAACTCAATACCAAAATCAAAATCGGGGTTCTACTTTCTTGTATCGATCAATATAAGTAGCTAAAGTAGGATCGGATGCACTTGTACCTGTTTCCGCAATAAATTTTGCTTGATCAACACTTTTATGCAAAAATACCAGCACCTAAACCAAATGAAAGATAAGATCTACTAGATCCTTCTCCGAAATGAATAAAATAAGCATAAGACACTTTGGCATTTAAAGAACTGGTGTGTCCCAATTTATCATTGGTCACATTCAATCCAAAACCAGAATTAAGGTTCTCGAAATAATTATGGGCATTTAAAACTTGTAAACTAGGTGCTCCATTGAAACCAATCCATTGTTGTCTCCCAATAAGGTAAGCATTCAAATAATTGGAAGCCCCTGTTGCTGCAGGGTTGTAGTTAATTCTACTTAAAAACTGTTGTGTAAGCTGTATATCGTTCTGCCCATAAAGAAACATTGGGCAAACAGCCAAAAGTGCAATTAAAAGTCTTTTCATTATATTCTCATTTTACATTACCGCTCCTCAAACAGGTTTGAGGAGCAGATATGGCTGTTATTATTTAGCTTTTGCGAAAGTTTTAAGACCCAAAGTAGCATTAATTTGTTGTGAAAATGCACTTGCTTCCGCCATTGTGTTAAAGCCTCCTACAAAGAAACGATACAAATTAGCAGCACCTTGCTCGGCATACACTGGTGTTCCAAACTGATTCAATATTCGGTTAAAATCAGGTTTATTGGTATCGGGTGTACTACCTGCACTTACTTGTACTCGGAATGGCATACTGCTAGCGTTACCGCCACCTGTAGCAACTGCTGAAGGAGGAGTAAACCCGCCGCCGCCTTGATTACCTGGATTGTAAGCGGGTCGATATTGACCTGGAGCAACCGACTCAGACACTTGCATTTGTGTGTCATATAAAGCTTCTCCTGTAACACCAATTACCTTAAATGTTGTACGACGATTGGCTTGAAAATCAGCAGCAGTCTTTTCTGGTTTCACCAATAACCTAGATTCTCCATAACCTACCGAGGTTAAACGTGCAGGATTAATGCCTTTCATGATCAAATAATCGACTACTGATTTGGCACGATCCCTTGAAAGTTTCTCGTTAGATTTGGTACTACCCTTTGAATCGGTATGTGCGCTAATCTGAATTCTCAAATCTTTATTTTTCACCAACATCGCCACCAATACATCTAAACTCACCATGGCTTCTGGACGAAGGCTTGCTTTACCTGTGTCATATAAGATATTATCCAAGTTGATTTCCACGGTAGGATCAATGTATTCAAGAACAAGATCAACATCATGGCCATTTGCTCGACTGAAGTCAGTACTTTTCACAATTTTACCGATATTGGTTGTTTTTCTGGTTCCATCAAATGTTCTTTCTTAACAGCTTTCACCATATATGTAGTGTTTTCTTTGATATCAGCGAAACGGAATTCTCCATTGGCTTTTGTTCGCACTACTTTAACTTGAACTCCATTAGCATATAAAATAACGGTAACCCCTGCTTGTGGCCCCATATCTGTCCGTACTGGTTTTGTTGTTTTAGTGGGGCTTTTCATTGTAAAAGCTGTCACCACTCCTGATAAGAAAGCTTCACTGCTGGTCAATTTCAAATCCCAATTTTGCTCACGACCAAATCTTTCGGCAGATGCTTTATACGTTTTTTTATTGGGATTAAAGCCTAGTACCAATGTACTTAAATCATAAGTTGCTTCGGGTACTATATAAAAGGAATAACGGCCACTGTCATTGGCGGTCAATTTTTCAACAATTTTACCATCACGCGTTACCTCTACTCCAGGTATGGGTTGATTTCGCTACAGAATCAAGTACTTGACCTGTTGCGGTAAGCGACGAAGGGAAATCCTTTAAAACGATACACATCATCACTTGTTTTATCACCACGTCTACCACTTACCAATAAACCTTCCTCTAAATCCGAACGTTCAATTAAATTAAAGTCGTCAGTAAAAGTATTAAAAGGTTTACCTAAATTAATGGCCTCACCATGGGTATTGCCATCGATTTTAGAAGCAAACAAATCCAGCCCACCAAAACCAGGGTGACCGTCAGAAGAGAAAAACAAGTATCCGCCAGACACAAAAGGAAATACTTCGTTACCTACAGAATTTACTTCACGACCTAAGTTGATGGGTTTACTCCATGCATTATCGGGCAATTTATCCATATACCATAGATCGGCTTTTCCGTAACCTCCCTCCATATAAGAGGTGAAATAAATTCGACGACCATCTTCGGTAATAAAAGGATGACCGACGGCCATCTTTCTACTTTCAATCCAATAAACGGTCTTTTTCTTTCCATTTGTTATCTTTGTACTCAGCAAAATAAATATAACAATTGTTGTCTTTTCCTTCGCATCGGGTGTAATAACCCAATTTAGCACTATTATCATAAGTAAAAGTACCTGCATTAAGGTTTTTATTGTTATTCAAACCGATAGCCTCTTCTCCTTTTCCGTAAACACCGTTAATGGGTACGGACATATATACTTTTGAATAACCTAAACCTGTACGCAAAGATATTTTTTCGTTCTTTTTTGGCTTTTCCTGTAGGATCTTCATCTGCAGGGTTTCCTGTAGACGCATAAATCAATGCGTCGTTAAAATACGCCAAACCAAATTCACTACCGCGGTGTTAATGGCCTCTAAAGGTTGTAGTGTAAATTGAGGGTTTTCGTTTGGATTTGCCTTTGCATAGGCAATAGAAGCCAATTTAGCCTCCACTAATTTGTCGCCTGGATTGGATCTCTTAAAAGATTCAAAAGCTTTTTGAGCTTCGTCATATTTACCTTGTGCCATTAAGACTAAACCGTATCCCATGAAAACTTCAGAGCTCATATAGCCTGATTTTATCGCCTCAACGTAAAACTTTTTCAGCCTTTTCGCTTCTATTCATTTTGCGATAACTTTCGGCAATGCGAAACTTTATGCCACTTTTAATTGACGGATCAGTAATCTGATCTTGCAATAAAGTATACTCTTCTACAGCTTGATAGTACTCACCGTTTTCGTAAGCCTTATCTGCCCTTTTAGTGTTTTGAGCAAAGATAGAGCTTATACTCATTAAAAACAAAAACAGCAAAACATAATTTATTTTCATAAGAATACTTTTTCTTTTATTTTTTTATTTTGTCTTATATGTTCGCAAAGGAACTCCCCCTTTAATTATTTGCAAAAATAGTATTTGTTC
Organism: Drusus annulatus; assembly: GCA_022651775.1. Classification (NCBI taxonomy): domain Eukaryota; kingdom Metazoa; phylum Arthropoda; class Insecta; order Trichoptera; family Limnephilidae; genus Drusus; species Drusus annulatus. The sequence goes on from JAGWCC010001398.1 coordinate 3,462, forward strand.
TACAAGCTTTTACGCAAAAGCTCAAATCTTATTATAATTTAACACTATTTAATACAGTGCTATTGATAAACCCATAAAAGTAAAATAAATCGGACAACAACTAAGGCTTTTAAACAACAAACCTCAGCAGGACCAACTACATTAACTCAATAAAAACCCTAAGAATTACTTCTATTTTACTCAAACTGATCAAACCTTTCAGCATGCAAATATATACATTTCGGTTTATATATACTGCATTTATTTAATTTTCTTTAAAATATTTTAAATTATTGATCCGCCAAGACCCATACATTGGCTAAATATTTTGAAGTTAAAGCCTAAGAACGAGGGGTTAAAAGCATTTCCAATCGGGAAGTACCGACCATGTAGATAGTTTAATGATTGGTGGTATTTGGTAGGCTTTAAAGCTAGATGATTGTCTTAAATGGGCTATTTTAGCTACCAAAGCCTCGTCATATCCCAATGCAACAATGTCTGCAATGCTTTTTTTATCATCTATTAACAACCGTAAAACAGGATCCAAAATAGCATAATCTGGCAGAGAATCGGTATCAAAATGATTGTGACGTAATTCTGCTGACGGTAATTTGGTAATGATATTATTCGGAATTATTTCTTCGTCTCGATTAATATATCGGGCCAAATCAAATGCTTGTGTCTTGTAAAGATCGCCAATTACGCTTAAAGATCCACATAAATCGCCATATAAAGTGCCATAACCGACAGCTAATTCGCTTTTATTACTGGTATTCGTCAAATAATGACCGCATTTATTCGATAAAGCCATCAACAACACGCCTCGAATACGGGCTTGTAGATTTTCTTCAGTCACATCTTCAGCTTGATCCAAAAACAGAGGGGCAAGTGCACTGACAAATTGGGCATGCAAACCTTCGATATGAATAATTTGGTGAGCTATTCCAAGTTTATCAACCATCTCCAAAGCATCATCAACGGAATGCGGACTAGAGTATTGCGAGGGCATCAACAAAACTTTGATATCAGCCTTGGGTCCCAAAGCCGCTCGAACAAGTGCTAGGACCAAAGCCGAATCTAAACCTCCAGATAAACCCAAACAAGCTTTAGGTGCTTTGTCCTTAAAAAACCGTTGAATTCCGCTAATTAACTGTGTGTATATTTTTTCCATATCCAATCTTTTAAAAATAATGCGACAAATGATTTTAACTAGACTGTTATCAAGACATTTGAAGACAAACTAGTGTACTTAAAATAAAAAGCCTACACGTAAACCCCAAACTCTGAGGGCTTTTGCTTGAATATTTTTGGCACTCAAGGCATCAACAAAACTAAAAGAATACATTATACCCGAGTTGCAAATAAGTGTTGTCGCCAGTGGCATACATCACGCCTGCCCCAACTTGGGGATCGGCTTTGAAACTTAACACATCACCACTCACATTGGCTAGTTTCGACTTAAAATTCATTAGCGACAGCCCCACATAGTATGCATATCGTTCGTTAAAATAATTCTCACCCAAAAGCGTAAAGTCAAATGCAAATTTATTTCCCTTCGACTGTAAATTCTCGTTGGTACCAGCCCATGTTAAAGATGGGTCGATAGCCACACTAAATTTCCATGCACTCGTTTGACCAAAAGATATGACAGAAGAACAGATCAAGATGCTCAATAATACTATTTTCTTCATAGTGAATTTATTTAATGTTTTTATTCAATGAAAAGGTATTTTCATCGGACTGTCGTCCGGTATTTCCGTTCAACCAAAGCCTAGTATGCCGGTACTCAGGTCTTAATTCATCTCGGCAACTTTAATCCTAGGCCTTGTGCCTTAGGTTGAGGTATATCGCCTCTTCAGTACTTGCATACAACGGTGCAACATTATTCGGAGCACCCAGATAAACCAGCCCTGTGGCTTTAGTACTGGTAGAAGTCTCCGTAGTTATTCTGTAAATCAGTTATTCTGTTATTCGTTCATGATGCGTTCTGGGCTAATCTTCGAAATGTACAAGGCTGGTAGATACTGTGTGAGTAGAATAAAACAAAACGACCCTACATTGAGTATCAGCAACCATGATAGTTTTAACTGAACTGGGGCTTCGGTAAAGTAATAACTTTCAGGATCTAATTGAATTAAACCAAACTGTTTTTGGAGCAAACAAATACTGATTCCCAATAAATTTCCCCATAACAGACCCCATAAAACCAAACGTGCCGATCGGAAGATGAAAATCTTTTGTACATCTCTGTCTGTCATTCCCAAAGCCTTGAGTAGCCCGATCATGGACGTTTTTTCTAATAGTAAGATCAAAAAGCCTGAAATCATATTAAAGCCAGCCACCAACAACATCAACCCGAGTATGATCATTGCATTGACATCTAGGATAGCCAACCAATTAAAAAGCTGCGGAAAACTGTCAATAATGCTAGATATCTGTAAACGCGATCCATCAGTAAAAGTTCGATAGGCCACCAAATCTTCGATATCGGTAGAAACTGTATTCAATTCAGATAAATCGTCAATGAAGATCTCTATTCCTGTCACCTCATTCGGTTTCCAACCATTGAGTCTTCGGATATGTCGGATATCACACAATAAAAACGTACGGTCCATTTCGTCGAAATGGGTATTAAAGATCCCCGATATCACAAAACTACGCATACGCACAGGCTCTTGAACAAAATACACCTCAAACCGATCACCTACTTTGAGTTGCAACGATCGAGACATTCGTTCGGACAATAAAACTTGATTGGTGGTGCTTGAGTCCTGTACCACAAAAGCCTGCCCTTGGGTAATGTATTGGTTAAAGAACGACCAATCGAAATCTGTCCCAATACCTTTCAGCATCACACCTTGTATTTCGTTATTGGTGCGAATAATTCCCCTTTTAAGGCATATTGTTGAGAATGCGTAACGTGCGGAATGTGCCTGATAGAGTCTAAAAAAGGAAGATCTTTATTAATGGGTTGCGTTTCAAACGATTCGTTATTATCGTAGTTATTCACGCGCAGTTGTGCATTAAAGCCGGTTATTTTTTCTTGCAACTGTGCTTTAAAACCGCCAAGTACTGCCAAACTGACAATCATCAGCCCCACACTTAATGCAACGCTCAACACACCCAAACGGGACATGCTACGTGAAAGGCGTGCCCCATCGGATTTATCGAAAGCAAAACGGTGTGCTATATAGGCTGGTAAATTCAAATTCCTTAGATAATAAAATTAGAGCTAATTGACTTTGAGGTATATACTTTCTCAATCACATCAGCAAATAGATCAGCTACCGACAGCACTCGAATTTTAGATGCGTCTTCGTTCGGGTAAGGGTCTTGAGAGGAATGGTATCAGTAATAATTACCTCGGTTAATGCCGATGCAGCGATGTTTTTATAAGCATTACCCGACAAAACGGCGTGGGTGGTCACTGCTCTAACGCTACTTGCTCCCATCTCCATCATCTTGTCGGCGGCCTTGCAAATGGTGCCAGCTGTATCAATCATGTCATCTAAAATCACCACATCATTGCCTTCCACATCGCCAATAGCCGATATTTCGCCCACCACATTCGCTTTTACACGCGATTTGTGACAAATAATCATCGGGCAATTGAATGTCCTTGCATAAGCATTGGCACGTTTAGCACCGCCCATGTCGGGTGCAGCAATGGCTAAATTGGGCAATTTTAAGCTTTTGATAAAGGGTACAAAGATGGTGCTTGCATAGATATGATCCACTGGAACCGAGAAGAAGCCTTGTATTTGATCAGCATGTAAATCCATGGTCATCACCCGGTCTACACCTGCAGCTACTAGCATATCCGCTACTAATTTAGCTCCTATAGATACCCGTGGTTTGTCTTTTCGATCTTGTCGAGCCCATCCGAAGTAAGGAATTACTGCAACAATTTTATTTGCCGAAGCACGTCGTGCTGCATCGATCATCAATAAAAGCTCCATTAAATTCTCGGTGGGTGGACAGGTTGATTGAATAACAAACACACTTGATCCCCGTACACTTTCGTCATAAGAGGGTTGAAATTCGCCATCGCTAAATTCGGCAACCGATGATTTACCTAAGGGAATACCAAAGCTTGTGGCTATTTGAGTGGCTAAAGTAAGACTACTACGACCTGCAAAGAACTTAATTGGTTGTGTCGAATTCATTATTTGTTTTATTAATTCGCTTACAAAAGTATAAAAGATAATTTATAGTTACACAAAAAACAAATCAAATCTGCAAATAGGGCTTTATTTTTACTTAATCATAGTATTAACTTACTGTATGATAAAGTCTTATTCATATATAAAATATTAAGTATACGGTGGGATATATAGTGAAAAGGAGCTTAATATCGCCCCATCGATCACATGTTTATAGAATTGCGTAGCACTCGATAACACTAAAAATAAACACGAGTTGTCATCCGAAAACACGACCCAAACGGGTTTTCGCAAATAATTTTCGGAGTGGACTCTCTATTAGAATTATTAGAACGCCTAGTTAGCCATACATTCATTTTTGAGCTTCATTAAACTTTTTATCAAAACCAACATCATAGTTGATGATTTGGTTTTTCATAGTTTAGTTTAAGTTAATTAGGAAAAGAGTTTGTCTTCCCCAAGACAGACTCTTTTTGTTATTAAATCGTGCTGTTCAGCAAATCGGTTATTCATGCGGTCTATTCCTCTGTTCGTGGTAACGTTTAATGACATCGTTGGCTGATCTTACAGAATCTTTCAGCCAACGAAACATTAATTGATCTCGTTCGTCAAAAGGCAACTGCCAATTAATAGAGCTTAACCTGATTTGTTGCGTCAAATATTGTATCATAATGGCTACAGATACTGAAACATTCAGACTTTCAACAAAACCTTGCATCGGAATAAATACATGTTCATCAGCTTGATCAATCACCTCTTTTGATAAACCCGTTCGTTCGGTTCCAAAAAATAATGCAAAAGGACCTTTGTTAAAATCAAAATCAGCCAATGTTTGCCCCCTTTCCGAGGGAACGGTAGCCACTATTCTATATGATTTTGCCCGAAGAACTTTAATGCAATCCAAAGAACTATCTGGAGTTTGATGGGAAATTAAATCAATCCATTTCTCCGATCCCCGTGTTATGTTAGGATTCACGACATAATCATTTGTGTCTGTAATTACGTGAACATCCTGAACACCAAAAGCCTCGCAAGTCCGTAATATGGCGCTTGCGTTATGTGTTTGAAATAAATTTTCTAAGCACACTGTCATGTACCGTGTGCGATAGGATAATTTATCATCCAGCAAATTAAGTCGTTCGGAAGTAATTAGTGTTTTTAAATAATTGATCAAATCCGATGGGTGATTATTTAATTGCATACTATTCTAATCATATTTTTGAAGCACGTTCAACTATTAATTCGTATGTGTAGCCAATACAGGGTCTGCTTGTTAGCTGTTTATTTATGATGATACGATTCTCCTTTTATAATTGTAAAAGCCCGATACAACTGTTCTACAAAAAATAAACGAACCATTTGATGGGTAAAAGTCATGGATGAGAGAGAAAGTTGCGACGATGCCCTCTGATATACTGAGGGTGAAAAGCCAAATGCACCGCCAATTACAAAAACAAGTGTACGTGTGCTGGCTAAGGTTTTTTTTTCGATAAAACTGGCAAAGCTTTCTGAGGTATGCGAGATACCTTCGGCATCTAAAAGAACTAAATCATCGGAGGCTTGGATGGTCGATAAAATCAATTGTCCTTCTTTTTGTTTAAGCTCGACCTCGCTTAAATTCTTCGCATTTTTGATCTCTGGAATAATTTGGATCTCGAAATTGGTATAATGTTTTAATCGGTTGGCGTAGGTTTCTATGGCGTCAATAATATATTTCCCATCTGTTTTACCCACAGCTACTAAACGTATCTTCATTAATTTCGATTTCCTAATAAATAATTAAATGAAGCTTTCAGAAAACCAATGCCATACCCAAATAGTTGTACAAAAGAGGCTGGTACAGCACGGCAAGCAATAGCCAATTTATGGCTTTGCCAAAGGGCATCAAAAAACAATAAACAGGAATAAAAAATCAGGAATAAACTAAAATACCAAGAACAGCATATCGCTAAACTGACTATTAAACAACAGCCAATAACAAAAACACTTGGAAGGAAATGAACCAGTTTAAGGGTATCTGGATATAATTTATAAATGGTGGCTATTCGAGAGTAGCCAAAATTGTAGACTTGCTGATAGAATTTGATTAAATTGATGCGTCGTTTATGGTAAACAAAAACATTTTGATACAACTTGATAGAAAATTTAGCTAAGCGTATCCGTGTACTTATATCCATATCTTCGCCATAATCTATGGCACTATTATATCCTCCAACATCTTGATAAACAGGACGAGAAAAGCCCATATTGAAAGTGCGTGGCACAAATTTCTCCAGTTTGGATCTTTTCCACCTCTAATACCACCTGTTGTCCAAAACGATGTCATAGCATAATTGATAGCCTTCTGCCAATCGGAAAATGATTCGTGGGCACCATCGGGTCCTCCAAAACAATCGGTATAATCAGTATTTAGGCGAATTGTGAGTTTTTCAAAATAATCGGGAGGAATAATACAGTCCGAGTCAAAAAAAACAAAATACGACCCTTTGGCATTCGCCATTCCCACATTGCGGGTATCGCTACGTCCTGTATTTGTTTTTTTGATATAATTAATCGTAATTTTTTTTTGATAAGTAGCCACTGTATCAGCGCAATCTTGCGACGATCCATCCTCAACTAAAACCAACTCGAAATCTTTCTCTGTTTGTAGAGAAAGACTTTCGAGCAATTCTTTCGCCTCATCAGGGCGATTAAAAATGGGAACAATAATGCTATAATGAGGCGTCATGGAATATTAAAATGGAAGATCATCGAATGACGGTTCGCCATTAGCTGCTGCCGATCCTTCGCTAGAAGGTACGCTTGTGGCAGCTGCAGGATTGGGAGTGTAAGTGGGTGCTGGTGCTGATGTGGCTACTCCACGTTGAATGCGCCATGCACGCGCATTGGTAAACCATCGACCATTGTATTCACGTGACTCTAAATTAATGCTCACGGTGAGCATTTCACCTGGTTGTAATGTTGCAATTTCCTGTATTTTTTCGGACCATACTCCAATACATACTTTTTTAGGATATTGCTCAACAGTCTCTACAATGAACTCTTGTTGAGACCATTCTCCTCGTGCTGAAGTCCCTTTTACGATAGGGAGGGGCTTCAATAAATTTCCCTACTACATCTAATGCCATAATTATAAATTTTTAAATTAATTTCGGTAATGCGATATTCGCCTAAACGATATCCGCCATGCAATTTACGTGATATGATGATACGTTTAATCGTGATACGTGATACTATTTTGTATTAGTTCTTGTACAACAGTGGCTTTTTTTATCGATTTAATCCAAAACACCTCACTATTTCTTTGAACCAATTCTAGTTTGATATTCGATAAATTCCACATTCGAATTTCCCAAGATGCGTTTAGTACCACATTTTTCACTCGGGATAATTCGACTGATGACGTTATTTTATTAAAGACACCACTATGGCAAACCAGATATTTAGCGGTTAATTGATAAGTTTCGACACGGGTTTCATACCACGTAAACAAAAACCTACCAAGGGGATAAAGTGCCAAAACACCAACCCATTTAGACGATGCATTGATTGTGGCGATAACCACACCAAGCATCATTAAAATACAATATAAAAAAACTTTGCTATTTCCCCATTGACTGGGGCGTCCTTCCCAAATTATCTTTTCGTCCATAACAAGGATGTAAAGGATTAAAGAATTTACACTGTCGATATTACAATTTTTTCAATCATGATTTTCAAGACTCAGTATCTCGAAAATCCTAATTGGGTATGCTGTCCAACATTTATTTATTCAACTTCGCTTACAATCATTTTAATGATTTTGTCGCCAGCTTTTATCTGATCAATCACATCTAAACCTTCTACCACCTTTCCAAATACAGTGTGTACGCCGTCCAAATGCTGGGTATTTTGTCGGTTATGACAGATAAAAAATTGTGATCCTCCAGTATTTTTACCTGCATGTGCCATCGACAACACACCTCGGTCGTGTACTTGATTTCCCCCTTTTGTTTCGCAATCTATTTTATAACCAGGACCACCTGCACCTGTTCCATTGGGGCATCCCCTTGGATTACAAAACTAGGAATTACACGATGAAATGTTAATCCGTCATAGTAACCGCTACTTACCAATTTTAATAAAATTAGCTACAGTGTTGGGGGCATCTTGTTCAAAAAAGTTCACCATCATCGAACCTTTTTCTGTTTGAATCTCTACTCTTTTCATATTTCTTGAAATTATATTTTCTTGTTTATTATTTAAATTAAATCAACTAACAGGCTTCTATTCGCAGTTACGAAGCACAATCAAACTCCAAAATTAGTAATAAAATATGGTAATGTCAAAAAAAGCATGTGCTTTTTCTATCCTAGCAACATCAAAAATAAACACGAGTTGTCAAATCTTGTGTCTCCCTTAATTTACGATGCTAATTGTGGTGTCTGTAACATCCTCAAAGCAAGCATAACAGCCTTTATTTCCAAATTGAGAGAAAGAATACAAAGCAATCGCCATATCTGTTTCTAAAAATGATGGAATCTGGTGAGGAAAGACCTTGCCCATTGCATGCGTTGCTAATAGAAAGTGGATATCACTCAATGCCAATTCTTGCTCCATATCTTTAGGATAGGCTATTTTATAAATCTGTAATTTGTCCGAAAGATTATTGATATAAGCCTTATACACAAGATCTCCTGTCCAGCTTTTTGTAAAATAAAATACGTTCTTGTAAATGTAGATATCCCACTTACAATCCATCGAATTGGATTTACTTACAATTCCCTCCAATACTTCCCCATTATGAGGATATTCTAAATCTACCTCAGCTTCGATTTCATTTTCTATTGATGTATCGATATATTCCGTTCCGTTGGAGTTTCTTAGTTTACCATACAATTGGGCAATGGATTCATCTTTCGTTGTTGCCACCACGTTCCATGTCAATGAACGTACGTCTAATATTTTTTTGTTAAATGGGTTATCTCCCCCTGGCTCATACCAAGTGAAAGTGTATTCGCGGTTTTCTTGAATGTGTTCTTTTTCTTCTTTTTTCATATTTGATAATGTCACCATCGGGTTATGCCGATATTTAAAGTCACCAGCTATCTTAAATCTACTGTTTCTAGATCAGAATAAACACTCCCGTCAAAAACAAAGTCTTGATCTACAACCTTAACATTTGGGAGGTATTTATTCAGCCTTACTTGATAATCAGTCCCATCTTTCCCAAAATAGTGCATCGTAACTACTTGCATAGTTGATTGATCAATATGCATACGAATAATAGAATACGTAGCCTTAAGATCTTTTGGATAATAATCTATTTCAGTTAATCGGACCCCATTTACATCTATTTCTCCTTTGTAGTGATATTTAAAATCTTTTCTTTGCCCAGTTAAGAACTTAATCGGGTTGCTAAAAATATCATCCTTGTCCATGTTGGCTTTAGAAATAGTGACTTCTTTTTCGTCTGGCAAAAGCAGCCACTGGGTTATTCCATCCGAATACACTTCTAAGCCTTTTGTGGTCAATTTGAATTTATTTTTTGATGCCACAACTTTACCGCTCTCGGTATTTTTACTGGCTTTTTGTTTGTTTTCAGTTACAATACTGTATTCGATATATAAGGATGAATAACTATCTATTTTCTTAGATAGATTAGCTAATATCGCTTTTGCTTCGTCTGCGAACAGGTATTTTGGAAAAAGAACCAAAGCGGGAATAAGAATAATGAATGTCAATAATTTCTTCATTTCAATACATCGTTTTTTGTTAATAATTGAGTAGTGTTCTAAAAAACAATCCTAACAGCCACTATAACTGTTAGGATCAATAAACAAGCATCTGACCTCGTCAGAATATTGTCAAAATTTATGCCATATCTGAATGTTGTGTCTCATCTTCCATAATTTGGCGGTAGAAATACTGAGATAGAAAAAATGCAACACAAAGAAATCCTACCAAGAAACCTCCGATAATTAACGCTTTAGCTTTCCCTAATCGTTCTTTTTCTAATGGTAGAATGGGACCATCTACAATTTGGATAAGGGGTGTTTGACGCGCTAAATCAAGCTTTAAGATCTCGATATTCTTTGTCAATTCAGCATAAGCTGTACCTGTAAGCTGTATTTGGGTTTGGTATTTTTGTTGACCAACGCCCATAATTTGGCGAGCTGCATTAAAATTCTGATCGGCTAAAACAGCTCGACCAGTTAAGGCTTTTTCATATTCTCGTCTTAATGAGTCGGCGCTTTGCTGCATCGACTCCAAATTGGTTCGTGAAGTATGCGTTTTTGTCTGGATATAATAAGCCGAAACCTCTCGGATCAAAACTTCAGTGAAAACTTTGGCAAACAATTCGTTTCCATTCTTAAACGACATGGTAATAAAACTAGCATCCTTTTTGGCTTTAGTGATGGCTAAGTTTTTTCCTGTAATGCCACTTCTAAAATTATTGAGTAGACTATCTTGTTTTCGAGTAAATTTTTCGCGAGGCAAATCATCTGGGATGGCAATTAATTCCTGTCCCTCCTTGAGTTCAACAGGATTCAAATCTCTGTAATAATTGAGTAATCGTTGTTTCTTACCATCGATAGTGATAGTAGAAAGCAGGGTGCGTTCAATTAAATTCCGTGATTGCAAAAGTTCTATCATGTTAGTCCCCGAGAAAATATCTCCGCCGCCACCACCGCCAGCAAGACCAAATTGACTTGCCAATGCCGATAATCCTCCACCACCGCCGCCTTTCTCAATAACCGAAAACTCAATTCGGCTACATAAACAGTTTTTTTTGACATTGAATAGCCTATACCTAATATTCCACCCAATATACCAATAGGTACAATGAATTTCCATTTTGAGAATAAATAATTCCAAATTTCTTTAATCTTTAGAATTAAGTCTTTTAACGAAATTTCGTCTTCTTGATAGTTATTATCTTTAATTTCCGCCATAAGTTTTATTTTAACTTTTATTAGTGTTATCACGAACCTCGAGTAAATTTTCTGCTACTAAGTGTAGGCAAAAGCTAGCAGGATACTCGTTAATTTGTGTTGGACTTATTATCTATTCAGTACTGAAATTAAGGTTACTATCATTGTTGCAAGTGTAGCTGTTGTGGTTCCAATTTGAAGTCCTTGAGCCAGTGTTACACCTTGGTTATTTGGTTTTTCAGGAACAAATATTTTAGCTCCTGGTGTCACTTTAGGATAACTTTTAAAGAAAAGAAAGTTACTAGTAGCATCAGCCGTTCCGTTAGCGTGTATCACAAATGATTTTCGTTTCATGGCATTTACGACAAAACCTCCTGAATTGGCAATATAGTCTTTAAATCTAAACGCTACATCAAACCTAATGTGCGCAGGTAGAAACACCTCACCAGCTACTTGAACTGTTTGTAATTGACGTGGAACACTAATAATATCACCATCTTCGAGTAATAAATCGTACTTAGAACCAGGGCTTTTCAATATTTGATCTAAATTAATTCCCACAATCCCCTCTTTGTTGAAGAATTTATCGGCTTTGATTGTAGTATCTTTTGAACTACTTAGTCCTTCAAATATATTTGTTTCTAATTTTTCTTCCGCTACTGATATGTTTTTATTCCGAATTAAAAATGCCCCTTGTGAATAAGCGTAAGTATTGATACCGCCTGCACGTTTCAAAACATCCGAAATACGGTCGCCTTTTGATTGCAATATGTATGACCCTGCATTATAAATTTCTCCTTCGACAATTACTTTTTTGACTTCCGCAAAGCCAGATATCGGACGAACAACAATTTGATCACGTGGTTCCAATTTGAATTCGGCATCACCCACTTTCAATTCTTTATCAATATTGAATTTGAATTCGGTTGTTAACACTTTACCTGTTTTCAATTGTTGGGGATCTTTCATCATTCTATACACCTCCACACTACTCAATTCCGCTCTATCTTTTAAGCCTCCAGCACTAAAAATCAAATCTTTTAGCGTCATGTTTTCATGAAATGGATATTCTCCATCTTTCTTAATCTCCACCATAAATGGCTACTTGATGGCGCTCCTGCATTTCTAATATGGATGCCACAATAACACTATCTTCTTTAATAAAGGCTATATCGCAAGCTGTGGAGTTCATTAAATCGGTCAAATTTACCGACAATATTTCTGTTGTACGATCAGATGTTTCTCTTACAATTTGAGCACGTCCCATAAAAGCATCTTCACGCAAACCATCAGCCTTTTTCAATTAAAGTTTTGAGGGTCAAATTATCTTCGATAGAATAGGTTCCTGGACGAAAAACGGCACCAGCGATTTGTACCCGATTGGTAAAACGCTCAAGCAACTTACTCACTTCTAATTTATCGCCATCCTGCAATACAAGTTTGTCGAAATTGGTCGAGGCAACGTCTAGCACACTCTTTTCTTTTGCGGTATTTCGGAAAACGGTGATCCGATCAGAATAAGCATTGTTGGTAAACCCTCCTGCAAACTGCAGTAAAGCACCAAGCGTTTCGTCTCCTTTAGCTTCGAATAGTCCCGTATTTTTGACTTCTCCATTCAATTCTATTCTTTTTTGATAGGGCTCTATTTTGATCACATCTTGATCTTGAAGACGCACATTGTTTTTCAGTTCACCAGTCAAAAGAAAATCATAAATATCAATTTCAGCAATATTTTTATTGTTACGAATCACTTTTATTTTTCGGAAAGACCCATTTCTATTCGGTCCTCCCGAGGCATTTAATGCGTTAAATACTGTGGAAACCGATGGTAGAGTATATGTTCCAGGGCGGTACACTTCACCTATCATTACTACTTTTATGCTTCGGATATTCCCTAAAGTAACACTTACCGAGGTACCAGAACCGATAGTGGTATAGATACTGGATAATTTAGGAAGTGATCAGTTTTTTAGCTTGATCAATGGTTTGTCCATTCACTTGAATTTGACCCACATTAGGGATACGAATAACTCCTTCAGGTGATACAGTTGCGCGTATGGTATTTTCGGAATAGCCATACACATCAATTATCAATTCGTCATCTACACCTAATTGGTAATCGGCTGGGGTGGGCAATCTTAAGTTGGGTTCAAAAGTAAGATCTGATGAGGTGAATAAAGATGAACCAAAAACAGATATCTCTTCTCCCTCTTTATTTACATTTATCGTTTTGTCTTTATCCTTTTTATCTTTTTTGAGCACATCAGTCTTTCTAGACATATCATCAATAAATGCATAATCAGCCTGCTTTTCTTTATTATCAAGACCTTGTATCCGAGTTTGGAGTTTCTGCCATTGCACAGCAGACATCCCGTTTTGGCGGGATACTTTCTCCATTTCTTCAATTCCATAGCCTGAAGATTTATATTTTTCGGACAAAGTCGGTAACTTGTTGATCCGTGAGTTGATCAACATTTACTCGTGCTAAATCCTTGACTTCTAATTGTGCGTTCAGATTTACACAGGCAAAGATCAATACCAGAATTATAAAAAACCTATTAAATGACATCATGTACAAGATTTACTGTAAAACAATTTAGTTTGAAAAAAGAATTCATTACAAATCAAACACTTGATGTTTGATAAGTTTGTATAGTTGCATTTTGTTCGTATTTTTGCATAAAAAAGATGTAAACATCAGCACCAAGATATTTCATTGCCTATTGTAGACATTAAATGCCGTTATCCCATGCTGGAACCTCCTGCATGTTGAGTGGATAAATGGACAGGACTATTTGCTGTTCATTTTTAGATAATTTCGGGTAATTCTTTGAAAATGTAGCTAATGCATACGCATTTCTTAGTTCGTCTCTTCCTTTTGCGACATTGACTCGTCATTACTAGGATTCAAAATAAATGCTTTCACCGTTTCTTTTAATCCCGCACATTCCATCTGCACTCCATTTACCAACAATTTATTACTGCCATTCACATGTATTCGCAAAATATCACGCTCGTTAAAGTCTAAGATACCGTAATCGATTATTCCATATAGTGGAGGTAAACGCCTTACTAATCCTTTAGGCTGTTCTATTGTGCTTGTTAAAAGAAAGAAAAGCAATAATAAAAAAGCAATTTCTAGTATTAACATAGTATTAATATATGGAGGTTCTCTTTTCATCATAATTCTTTATTACTTCTAGTAACCAGAAAGTCGCTTATCTATACCCTAATAAATCTCGAACAATATAAATATAGCCAAAATCAAAATTGAGTTAATTTAACAAAGTTAGTATTAAAATTTAATGGAGCCAAAAATAATAACAAAGTGAAGCCTTGGTGCCCAATGAAACTTATTCAATGATGAGGTTATCTTCATATCCGTCAATATTCACAGTGACAATATCAACATTCACAGTGACAATATCAATATTCTCACTGTGAATGTTAACCGATATAAGGACAAAATAAAGACAGATAGTGCATGTGTTCAAATGAATCAGAGCTGACATCTAGATACAAAACAATTGATTCATGAACAGCAGTCTATTATGAATTAACTGCATCACGAGCCCAAGTAATTGCTTCACCTAGTGATCTGATCGGGCTAAGCCTGGTTTAAACAATCGATCTGTTTTATTTGGGACTGTAAACGCAATAATGGTAAAGCCGAGTGATCTGTTTTATGATGCTAGATAATTTACTAATAATTAATCAAAAGTAACTACTTTATTCCGACTATTAACTTTGAGTGTTTATTCGTTTGTACTGAATCCGCATGAGGCTCCAAGTATATGAAACAAACTGCACCTCAATCAATTCCTATTGATTGAGGTGCAGTTTTATTTTAATGCATTATAAGCAGTTGATATTAAATAAACGATGTTATCTGTAGACAATTATTCCGTCATAATACATTATTGTGGCTTAAACGCGACATTTGTAATATTGTTTTAATATCTGACAAACACTTTACGCATTTTTGATTTCCGCTTTTAATAGGCGCATGGTTTTTAATTTCAAAATAATTAAACTCAACACAAAAAACACACTAGTTAGTATACCCATTGCTATAAGCGGTTTCTCTATGTCAGCCATTTGTCCTTCAAGTAAGAATAGCGTGCGCCAGCCTTCCAGAAAATGGGTTAAAGGGATTACATTGGCAAACCATTGCACAAAGGTGGGCATTTGGCTGAGTGGAGAAGTAAAACCGCTGACAATAAAGCTAGGGGTGGCAATTACCATCAAAAACTCGGTAGCCGATAATTGATCCGACAAAGCGATGCTGAACAAAATGCCTGCGAAGGTCATTGATAAAATCATCCCGATAATCAGTAGCGTGATTGGCACAAGGGGAAGATTCAAGGGAACATCAAAATACCAAAACTCTAATCGGAATACCAATAAACAGATGGGCATCATGCACCAGAGTGGCAAAGCTTTCAGGATAATGGCCATGAAGGTCGACTTTACTTGTTTATGAAAGACCGAGATATAGGTTTTCGACTCAAATTCCCGAGCAAAACTCAATGCCAATACCAACAACACCACTTGTTGGAAGATAGCTCCCAATACACCTGGCCATAAAAAGAAAAGATAGTTCCCCGAAGGATTAAAAAACTTCGAATAATTTACTTTCACCGCTTCATACTTTTTGGAAGCAGCCGAAATGGGCATTCCTTGTTTATGCAAAGCCTCTACTTCGGCACCAATATTGAACGATCCAAGAATCAATTGCACCGCTTTGACGCTAAAGTTGGCCACAACAATATTGGACATATTGGACGATACATTGATTTCGGGAGTGCGTTTTTGCAACAAATCGGCTTCAAAGCGCGCGGGTATAGCCACCACCACACCATATTGATGCTTACGCATCTCATCAGCTACATCTACTTCATTGGCAATAATTTTATCCACCTTTAAAGTCTCATTATCATTGATCATATCAATCAACTTTGCCGAACTTGGCGAATCATCGCTATCCACAACCAATACAAGCAGTTCCGTTACTTTTGCTTTGGAGTAAGTGGCACCAATCAGTAAACCAAAAGCGAGTGGCGCTCCAAAGAAAATCATCAAGACGGTTTTATTACTAAAGAACAGCTTGAACTCTCGTGCAAGCATTGTTCTGAACGTTTCAAATGTCATAATTCAAGATGTTAATTGTTAATTATCAATTGTTAATTGATTGTCAATTGTTAATTGTTAATTGCTTCGCATTACAGCCAATGCGAAGCAATTAACAATTAATAATTAACAATTGACAATTAATTAGTGCGTAACTCTACACGCGCATTGGTGGGCATGCCATTGCATGATACTGGATCATTTGCTAATACTTTTAGCTCATATGTCACTTCCCCTGGTTTAAATTCAGGGTATACAGTAGTGATGTCGGCATACGAAGTCAAACTTTTTATCACCACTATTTTCCCGGCAATGCTCACTTTGGCAATGGGGTCATACACTGTTACAGCTTGTTGCAATGCCCATTTGTCCATTTGCGAATTGGGCATTGTAAACCTGAAATAAATAGAATTGGGCAAATAACCATTAAAGATGGTATAGCCAGGGGTTGCCAATTCACCCACATGTAAGGAAACGGTTTCTACCCACATATCTTGTGGGGCAAGGATGACCGATTCGTTGATCACAATTTCGGTTTCTGCCACAGCTCCCTCTGCACGTTGAAGTTGTCCTAAGACCATTTGTACACTTTCGTGTCTTACACCTTTGTTCACTTCGTTCAATTCGGCAGTTACGGCATCTAATTGTGCTTTGGCACCTTGATATTTGGCATATACCTCGTCATAAGATTGTGGCGAAATCAAGGAATCTTTTAACAGCGGTTTCATCCGTTCCAACGATTTATTGGCAAATTCATATTGCTCTTTACTCGCATTGAATTTGGCTTGCAATTGTTTGCGTTGGTCGCTGGTGGCACCATTTAAAGCCATTTCATATTGTGCGCTGGCGGCATTTTTGGCGCCTGTAGCTTGTGTTTTTTTTGCCAAAGCTTCAGGAATATCAATGATGGCTAGGGTATCGCCTTGTTTCACATGATCGCCTTCTTGCACATATATCTTAATAATGTGTCCCGCATATTTGCTGGAAACACTGATCACTTCTCGTTTTACTTTACCTTGTGGATCCATCTTTGTTGTCTCCGAACATCCGAAAAAAGCGACTAGAAGGACAATCACTACACCCAATTTTGATGAACTATTCATGTTGTTTATTTTATTATTCAATTAACTTGACTTCTTTAATTATTCGATGATGAGTAAGCCTGTGGCTTTGCGTAAATTTAAGGCACTGCGGCGTTGTTTGTAAACGCTATCCAAATAGGACAAACGCGATACCTGATTGGCAGTTTCTGCCTCTAATTGCTGATTGATGGTGGCCAATCCTGCACGAAACTCTTTTGTGACGATATCCAAGGTGATGCGTGCCAACTCCGATTGTTTTTCGCGCATTTCTACTTGCGTTAATGCCGAATGATAAGCAATTTTGCAATTCCTTGCATTCAAGTCCAACAATTCCGATGTCTCTTTGCGTCTATTTTCCAATTGACGTAATTCCAAACTGGCCAATTTTGCGCCTCGGTTGGCATTCACATCAAATAGCTCCCATTTCACCCCAACGCCTAACATCACTAAAGGAGAAAGTGCAATTTTGTTCACTTTTAAATCTTGATTAAAAGCCTCTACATGCGAGTTGAGCGAACCCAAATATTGTACCCGAAGCCAAGGCTTGTACTTTGGGGATCCAATGTGTTTTTTCGGCTTTAATTTTATACTGTAATGCCATGGCTGCTTTTTCCATAGCTTTTCAATTCAGGACGGTTTTGAGCTGCAGATAAGGGTTCGTCCTGCACCATTTGCACTTGCAAATCAGGGCTCAACATACTTAATTCGTCCACACTGATATCGGTTAATTGCTCCAATTTGGCAAATAGCAATTCCCGTTGTCCATTATAATCCTCTAAACGGACTTTCAAGTCAATCAGTGCAATGTCAATTTTTTTAGAATTAACAGGGGTCAACAAACCATTTTCGATAGCTTTCTTCACAAATTCTTGCTCCTTATTGATGCGTTTAGCGGCTTCGTCTAAGGTGATTTTGGATTGATTAAGCAAAGCTATTTTATCATACAAATCAGTGACTTCTAACACCACTTTTTCGTGTTCGGGTTGAATGGTGAGTTCTACCGCTTCGCGTTTGTGCTTAGCCGCTTTCTTTTAAGATAAGGGATCTTCATACCACTAAACAACAAAACCTTTGGCTTCTACATCAGCCATAATAATGTTGCCCCGAATAGGAAAGCTAGCAGTATTTTCAAATATAGTTGGCTGTATGGGAGGAATAATGGGCAGACCAGGGATCGCAGGAATGTTCAACGTAGGCAAATCTATTGCTGGAGCATCCAATTTCAAAGTAGCCCAACTATAGGCATACTTTGCTCCTGCCTCCACTGTGGGTATGTAAGCACGTTTAAGACTCTGTAAATCATCATCTATTTTTTCCAACTCAATAGTAGTGTTTGCTATGCCATAATTCTTTTTTAGGGCAGCTTGCACTAACTTATTCAATTGTGTATCCTGCGCACGTGCGGCCCCCACAATGAACAATAAACACAAAAATGGCAGTTTTATGGAGCAATAAACAGATTGCAAAACTGCGACCACATTGCGATGTGATACATGAATAAATACTCGCATAGAAATTAGTTTAAATTAAATTAATTGCTGAATGATGGGTTAACGGTACACATCAACCTTTCATGCTTGACAAGGCAATAATGTGACATTGTATCAACAGTACTGCACTAATTTGAAAATACACCGAATTAACGGATTGATTAACTGAATAACGAAATGATTGTCAATTGTCAAATATACTTTTCGTCATTCAACTTATGTTGAACTTTGATATTTTTCGACAAGACATTTATCTAAAAAAGACTTCCTTTATCTGCTATCTGTACACTTACATTTTCTTTTACCCAGACTATAGATTTATCACCAATTAAAATATCAATTCGTTTAAGTAATTCTTTATTAAGTATAACATCTAGATATTTCTGCATTATTCTCATGTCCACACTTTTTAAAGAAACAGGTGCACGATTATTTATATTACCTATAATTCGAAGAAGTTCGATATTTATTGAATCCATAATTGTTAGTGCTTATTGATATCAATTGCGAGCATCGTTCCAGATAAACTCTATGTCAACCTTTTACACTATTGTATGTACTTCTGGTGGTGGTGGTGGTAAAACCATGGTATCGCTTGCGCCAATACTTCTATTTCCAACACTTACCGAAGCTGATACCCATTTGAAAAATTGACGAAATGTAGAGCTATCTGTGGTATCTAGACTCACCACGTTGGGTGTCAATTCCAATAAACTTGCAGGATCGGCTTTTGCCCCTGCGGCACAGGCAATAATGTTTCCGAAATTACGTTTCTTCACTTCCGGAATCATTTGTTTGTATTTGAGTATGTCGGACGGTTTGCCATCAGTCATGATGAATAATAGTGGCATCCAATCTCCTTTTTGCTCATCGGTACTTCGTTTCACCTCTCTATCAACTTGTTTGCACAACACCTCGAGTGCTTCACCTAAGAATGTAGGACCCGAATCGGGAGGTATAATTGGCGGAATTTGCAATTTCTCGAGTTCTGTTAGTGGCAATATTTGTTTTACTTCACGGTCAAAAGTAATAATACTCATACATACCGATTCGAGTGCAAATGGATCTTGACGTAAACTTGCTAACATGGCTTCCAATCCCACTTTAACTGATTCAATTGGTTCGCCTCGCATTGAGCCAGAGGTATCTAATAATAGATATACAGGTAGTCTTCTCATACTTTCTCTTGATCTTTGTTTTAATGTAATAAGGCGCAAAGTTAATACTTTGTTGCAAAATAACTAAACGATTATGAAACTCGCTTCTACAATAGACGCCTTGTGTTTATTTTTGCGTATTTACGGTAAGATAAAGCACGTCTCTCTTTAATCGTAAAATGATCTTTTGCAAATATCCGTTAACACCTGTTATCTATACATTTCTGCAAGCCCACACTATGTAAAGTAAAACAAGCGAGCAAGTATTTAAAGTCCAAAATTTTGAATATCTTCACTTTTTAAGACCTTGATAAGTTGTTCATCATTATACTCGGGCTTAAAATCATAACGATCCATTAAATGACGAATGGCATTCCATTCCGCATCACTTATCCCATCAATACCTACTTTTATTACTGCAGGATCGGCTGTTCCCCAAGCGATAAGATCAGCAGAAACGCAGTTTATAGGGCAAGTAACAGGGATCAGCTCCCCGATCTTTTTTTCGTGTACAGGTGGGAGTTCTTTCAGTTTCATGCTTCTAGTGACCCAGCCAGTAGAAGTCTCGGCCAATATTAATATTCCAATCCCATCACTATCAATTTGGGCTATAATTGCCGGATTAAGTATTCCTCGCTTCAACATGGCGGTCGCTGTCCCTATTCGTTTGGCTCCCAATATCCCCAATATAAATGATGTTATACCTATAATAGCGCATAATGCGGATATAATGATTTTCAATATACTATCGATCGAGAATAACCAGCCACATAATAGAAACAAACAGATACCAAAAACAATAAAACCGATACAAAAATTTCTATCCGATTGATAGTTTTCGTTATATCGCTTGGCTAATTGTTCATCTACGTCAAAGTAGAGATGCCGATCAGAACTCATTCCCATAAATTCGGGACCTCTCGCAACATAAGGTTTCGTCATTGCTATTGTAATCATTTAATTGACCGCAAAATTAGTTCAATTTATTTTCCATACAAGTTTTTATTGTAATTTAACAATAAATCAAACCTTGCCGTCCAAAAGTATGCTAACTGCATTGTTCTGCCCCTAACTGACTAAGCTTCATTTCGATTGGCTTCATACCAAACATCGGAAGGTAAATCTTTTTGTTGAGATGCTAAAACGGTAAATCGGTCGCAACGTTCGTTTTCCGGATTACCCGCATGCCCCTTCACCCACACCATTTTTACAGTGTGCTTTGCAGCTACCTCTAAATAACGCATCCAGAGGTCTTTATTCTTTTTGTCCTTAAATCGTTTTTTTACCCAACCCGCTAGCCAGTTTAAGGAGATGGCATCTACAACATATTTCGAATCAGAATAGATTGTAACCACACACGCCATTGTTTTCAAAGCTTCCAGACCAGCAATAACCGCCAATAACTCCATTCTGTTATTGGTGGTCAATCGAAAACCTGCGGATAATTCCTTGCGGTGTTCTCCCGATATCAATACGGTTCCAAACCCTCCGGGTCCAGGATTTCCTTTAGCTGCACCGTCTGTATACATTGTTATTTTCGTCATACGATTGCTTTAGCTTTTAGGTTTGGATAAAAGATCCCATTTATTTCCATATAAATCCGAAAATACTGCCACCTTTCCATAAGTTTGTTCTTGTACTTCGCGAACGATGGTCACGCCACTTACAATCAAATTTTGATAGAATACATCAAAATTATCGGTATACAGAAACAAAGCCACCCGACCACCGGTTTGATTTCCAATACAATTCACCTGTTGTTCATTGCTGGCTTTGGCTAATAATAAATGTGTAGAGTTTAGCGATGGTCCTACTACCACCCAGCGTTTATCTGAATTAATTATTGTGTCTTCAATTAAAACAAAACCCAATTTTTGAATATAGAAGGCTATCGCCTCATCATAATCCTGTACCACTAGGGTGATTAAACCGATGTTGTTTGATTCCGTAATTGCCATTAATGTAAAAAATAATAAATGTCTGATTGTATAAGTATTTCGGAATTCAAAGGTAATGATAATTAATTAACAGTTGAATTCATAAATCCAACTGTTAATTCGCATAATTCATAATTACTTAAAACAACCTCGCTTCAAATTGAATGTTGACAATTTTACCCACTCCCACACCATCCAATAATGGAAAAGCGCCATTTGCTGTTACTACAGTAAGCGCTAATTTATTTTCGATATTGTAAGTAGCAAATAATTTATTTTGCAAAGGCGATGCAGTATTCTTTTTACCTCGTGTTTTGATGGCAGGCGACCAATAATCGGTCCGTCCTACGCCATCAGATATTTCATTCACAACCATCCCTTCAAATTCAATATAGATCATGCGTCCCTTTGCAAAATCATTTATTTCATCTCGCGACACATCGCAAACAAAACTACCAAAAGTGTCAATAAAGGCAATAGATGTCTGTAATACGTTAATGGATTGGGGATACACTTTGGATGGATTGATTTGCACTTCGGTGCCGAGCTTCGTCAACTTTAATCCTAAACGGATGACATTGACGGCATATACAAAACTGACTAATGACCGAAAACCAGGGAGATCACCAAATAAATTTAATCGGATCACTTGGTCAGGTGTGTGATTAAATAAATACGAAAAATCTTCGCAATCAGGTCCCACAAAGTAATATCCTTGATAAGAAACTAACAAAAGATGTCGAGTGGGCGATGGCTCGCAATCAACACACATTAAATGAATACTTCCTTTAGGGAATATTTTGTAATTGGTTTTAATAATATAGGCTGCTTCTTGTTTACCTCCTGGTGATATGTGGTTATTCAGATCTCGAATATCTAAAGTTCGATCAAGTAACAATAGCCAGCCCTTAAGTTGCGCTAAATAATGATCACCATTGGGATAGATATCATTACATCCATACAATGTATCAGGAGTATAAAATACGCCCGACATCCAATCACTTGTAATACTGACACAGAGAGCCATTGATTAGTTAGGAATTAAAGATTTAATTAAGTCGGCTTCATAAATTTTTGTAAACCCTTACTGTAAACATCGTGGTCGTGGTCGTGATCTTTGTTGTGTTGCTGATGTTGCGTTTCTGAAATAGTTTATTACCGACCTCACAATTGCTATTGTAAGTGCTGCAACAAACATAAAGCATACCAATACGGCCTATACTGGCGCATCGCTTTTTTCGCCAGTAATAAGTACTTGATAAAGAAAATAAATCAAAGCAATATCAAAGCCGAGAATTATCAATGCTAAAAAAACGTAAATCAAGTACTTTAAAATCATATTACGTAACTTTGCATACGCTTTTTTCTGAAACAAATACACTAAACTAATACCGATTATCCAAAATGCCAATATACCAATGCGAGCATTGGTACCCATTTGCCAAAAAGAAAGGGAAAACATTACAGGAAGTATCGCTATCGAAAATATAATAATTCCTACACAGCCTATACCACTAAGCGAAGATCCTTTTTCTTTTCTCAAGTAGCGGTAGGCTGTATAAAACGATAAAATTAAAACACTTAAGAAAGTATATCCCTGCCAGGTGATTGCTAGAAATGTCATAAATTTTTTATTATTACAAAAACGTTGTATATTTGTTTTGAAAGATTCGAGTGGACAGTATTTGTGATCCTACCTTTGTGCCCTTTGTGTCCTTAGTGCTACCTGCTAAGCGAGCAAAGCGAGCGCCTTAGGTACATGCTGAATAGTTATTTATAAACCAGCCCTGCGAGGCTTTTGCTACAAAACAACACTTTCAACTGTTAATTCGCTGAAATCATTTTTTAGATATTAATCAAATACAAATGTACAGTTTATTTTTTGAACGGCTTCGCATATTCTGGATACGAAGCAATTACTCGAGGATCGTGCTAATGCAGTCATAATTCATACGAATTAACAGTTGAATGTACTATTTTGTAGCAAAAGCCTCGCAGGGGCTGATTTACAAATAACCGTATGCAAGCGTAGCGAAACTTACGGAAAGATCTACTAGACAGCACTAAAGCCCCGCAGGGGCTTGGTTTATTTTCCTGACAAATATAAAGAGCTTGTAATAACTAATGTTCGGTAAAGTATCCATATCCAAACCACATAAACCAGCCCCTGCAGGGCTTTTGCTACATAGCGGTCCAACTGTTAATTCACATAATTCATAATTCATAATTAACTAAACAGCTTAATCACTAAATCTTGAATTTTGGCAACATACTGCACCTTGATTTTGGTTGCACCTATATCCGAACTTTTTTGATGATGTTTGGATACAAATATCTGTTTGAATCCCAATTTTTCGGCTTCGGCGATACGCATTGAAATCCTACTTACAGGTCTAATTTCGCCCGACAGACCCACTTCAGTATAAAAGCAGGTGTATTTTTCGATAGCTTGATCGAGGTTAGACGACAATATAGCGCTCACCACTGCGAGGTCGATGGCTGGGTCGTTCACTTTAATGCCGCCTGCAATATTCAAAAAAACGTCTTTCACAGCCAATCGAAATCCAGCTCGTTTCTCTAAAACGGCTAATAACATATTCAATCTTCGAACATCAAACCCAGTACACGATCGTTGCGGTGTACCATACGCCGCAGTACTCACCAAAGCTTGCGTTTCAATTAAAAAAGGGCGTGCACCGTCCACCATACTGCCACCGACACTCCACTTAAATCCTCTTCGTGTTGTGTTATCAAAGCTTCCGAAGGATTGCTGACTTCGCGCAAACCTGCACCCGTCATCTCGAAAATGCCAATCTCCGAAGTCGATCCAAATCGATTTTTTATGGACCGTAATATCCTATAAACAAAATTATTATCTCCCTCAAACTGCAATACCACATCTACAATATGCTCCAAAACTTTTAAAGGTAGCCCAAGCAATACTTCCATCTTTGGTAATGTGTCCAATGATAAACACTGGTGTGTTGGATTCTTTGGCAAAACGCAATAATAAAGCAGCACATTCGCGCACTTGAGAAACACTGCCTGGGGACGATTCTATCCGGTCGGTATATAGGGTTTGAATGGAGTCGATCACTAAAAAATCGGGAGCTGTTTCTACAGCATATAACAGAATATTCTCCAGCAAAGTTTCCGCTAATGCGTAACAACTCTCATTAGTCCCACCCCCAAACGCTCGGCACGCAATTTTATTTGGCTAGCACTCTCTTCTCCTGATACGTATAAAGTACGTAAGTTATTTTGTTGCAAGGCAATTTGCAAGCTCAATGTCGATTTTCCGATCCCTGGTTCACCACCAATTAAAGCCAAAGATCCAGGAACTAAACCTCCACCAAGTATCCGATTGACTTCTTTATTATTCAATAAAATCCGATCAAAATCCTGTAGTCGAATATCCACCAATCGCTCTGGTTTGGCTTTTGTTTTGATTGGCATATTGGGAATGGTATTCTTTGACACCTTAGCCACCACCTCCTCTACAAACGTATTCCATTCGTTACACGAAGGACATTTCCCTAACCATTGAGCTGACTCTTGTCCACAATTTTGACAAAAATAAGCCTTCTTCACTTTAGCCATGTATTTTTTATTATTCCCAACGATTGATGCTGGGCGATGATTGTAATATCGATTTTAACGTAAAATTATTTCCACGAATAACTTACTTCCCTCACTCGCTTACTTAGACTTAGTGTCACAAAGACAGGTACGAAGTCGAAAACGGACAATAAAAGTACCGATTGAAGCACAACTTCCTTTACTTGACATGAAAATAGTTAATCGAGAGTTGAACTTACAAATGCGAAGCAATTCTCAATTCTCAATGAAATTACAGACAATATTTGCTGCTTGATGTGATGGTAGGGTGTTAGGGACATGAAATTTATGAAGACAAGCCGTTACTTCGGACAATTGCTTTTCTCTTAAAACAGAATCGGTGAGTAACTGATGTGCCAATTCGCCCATGCTTTCGCCATTGCATTTATCGAACATCATTTCGGGGATAATTTCTTGATCTTCGATGATGTTTAATAAATTAGCAAATTTTATACGCAATACATATTTGATAAAGTAGTTGGTAAGGGTACTCATCGAATACGTAATCATGTGCGGAGTACCACAGGCTGCTAGTTCTAAAGATACAGTCCCCGAGGCAGCAAGGGCTACTGCCGACACAGCAAAAGCTTGATAGCGATTTTGCTCGCCACGGATCATGGTGAATGGAATGCCACTCTCCCGAACATGCGCTTCTACACTTTTTGCCACCGTTTCCACACTTGGTATTAGCAAATGTAGCTGTGGATATTTTTTGTGTAGGTATTGGGCGGCATCTAGTAATATGGGTAATAAGCGCTTCACTTCGCCAGGGCGACTACCAGGTAAAATACTCACCAATAGACTATCTGAAGGAATGGCGTATTGTGTCAAAAAAGTTTCCCGATGGGGAACGATCTCTTTAGTGTTTTCGATTACAGGGTGTCCTACAAACTCGGATCGTAAACCAAATTTTTCGAAATAAGGAGGCTCAAAAGGCAACAAAGTCATCACACAATCGGTTAAACCCGCCAATGTTTTAGCCCGTCCTTTTTTCCACGCCCACACTTGCGGTGCCACATAGTGCACTTTGGGAATGGTGCAATTTTGTTTTTTCAACCGCTTTAACAAATCGCTTGTAAACCCCCAACTGTCCACTGTTATAAGCACATCGGGTTGTTGGCGAATGACATCATCGGTCACTTCGCGCAACCGGCGGAGCAAATTGCGTAATTGTGGAATGACATCAAAAATGCCCATAACGGACAATTCTTTAATGTCGAATAAGCTTTGAAAACCCAATGCTTTCATACTTTCTCCTCCAATTCCGCAAAACGTTGCCTCGGGTAACCTCAACTTAATAGCTCGCATTAAACTGGCAGCCAAAATATCGCCAGATGGCTCGCCAGTCACAATATATATTTTCAATTGAATTATGAATTATGAATCTTCAGAATTATGAATTATGAATTATGAATTATGAATTGCTTCGCATTCCGCTAAGCAATTATGCATCTTCATAATTCATAATTTCTACGCATCTATTTTAATTCCGATAATAAAAATCCCTGCCTCGTCGGCCATTTTGATCACTTGTTCGCGCTCAATCAATAAAATCCCACCAGATTCTACAGCAATGCCTCGCATACCATGTTTAGTCAATTGTTCAATGGTCAGTTTTCCTATTGCTGGTAAATCTACACGCAGGTCTTGTCCAGGTTTTAACACTTTCACCATCACAGGTCCCTTTCCATCTTTGCGCAAACTAGCTGCTCGTTCCAACATACGGTCGGTACCTTCAATGGCTTCTACTGCCAACACCATCTCCTTCTTGCACCACCACAGCCTGACCCACATCTACAGCACCCAATGCACGTGCCACTACAATGCCGCGTTGAATGTCGCTTAAATCATCTTCGGTGGGTTTAATTTTTCCATACACACCTTCGGTAAACATCATATCTGGAACCACTTCTTCAATGCTGGTTATTCTGAAATTGCGGCTTTCAAATTCGTCAATCACAGCCCTAAATAAACTATCATCACCCATTTTTCTTCATGGCCAGTTTAGCTGCAATTTTGGCACCTTCCCAATCTGGAATCAATTCTTTAAACGATGGACGTTTAATACCTCCTGCTAAAACAACATGATATACATCATGTTGTTTTAAGAACTTGATGATTTTTCCAGCTTCGCCCAATTTAGCCTCTGTATGAGGTAAGAGTTGATAATCAGATTCGTTGGCAAAAGGTTGCAAACACACCACAAACACTTCGATAGAATGTGCAACACAATGTTTAATAATTTCGAGCGGCATTTGTCCGCTACCAGCCAATAATCCGATTTTTGTTATAGAACTCATAATGTATATTTATTAAGATTGATACTGTATGCATAAAATCAATGCTATATCAGTCATGCAAAAGTAATATTTAATTTACAAACGACCGAATAACTCTAAAGTCAATAAAATGAAGTGAAAACACAACATTCCCAATACACCTACTTTACAGACAGCTTTAATACAGAATTTTAGCTCTATAACAGAGTGTTTTTTTGGAATATATTTTGAGTGTTTGCAAGAGTTGTGGGGTGGGAAACTTCTGTTATTTATAAGTTATATTTCAATTAAAAGCCAGTAACCAGCAAACGTTTCGCTCCTTTTATTCCGCATTTTTGATATTTGTTATAAGCAATGGCTGCGCTATTTTGAACAGCACCATTTGTACCCCCTGCAATATATGTTGATAAGGCATCGTGTAAAGTATAGGCTTCTGGGACACATTAAGTGGGTCGTCCAAAGTAAAGGATTGGCTTTGGCTGATCGTAAATAAGGTGCAAAATATTGTTTACTAGCACAGCCAAAAATAATGGCATCGCGTTTTTGCTGATCTTTATTCTCAAATTTGTTGTGCAACTCAAAGTCCATTAATCCATTATGACCAATATAGGCGATCACTCTAGCACCGCCATTCAATTGTATAATTATATTGTTGAGTTGCAGGCTGTCTCGTTTAGCCCCTGAACACGAATTCAAAAAAGTCGATGGTACATTCCTTAATATGTTTCCCATTGTAAGCATCAGCTACCATATAATGGTTGCTTTTTTGATGTTTGAAAACAATGCGCTCTAATAAAATACTGTCCCTCTTCGGATATCTTTTGACCTCTTTCCAATCAGTACTTTTCTTAAAATAAGTACGAATTCCATATCCACAGCCCCAATACAAATTGGTATGCGGATCTTGTCCATTACCAATTCCTTTCGGAACTTTTACAATCCCCTGATACTGATTATCACATAAAGCCACAAGAATGTGGATTGTTGTAGGTGTGTTTTCTTGGGCAAAAATTTGTTGCCCATTCAAATTGATAAGCAATAAGCATAATGTTGTTATACAAAGAATTCTTTTAGTCATATTTGTTTATTTAATTTAATTGATGAAAACAAAAATCAAGCCAATATGTGCACATCGTTATTTATTTAAG
>JAGWCC010001399.1:0-28595 GCA_022651775.1 Drusus annulatus
AGTTTATGATAAATCACTTTCTCCGAATGTTTACGTCGTAAACCGTGAGAGAGAAAGAGACAATACAAGTTCTCACATAATATAGCACCACCATTCGGTATGTAAGCATGTTTTCCGTCTCCCGCCTCTCTGGTAACTCCGTTCATTACGTTTTGTTATGCGACATAACAGGACATAACTCAACGGTTTTTTAGGTTATATCCTATATTTTTGTTTATAACAATACTGCGGAAAAGTGGTTATACAAATAAACAAAAACATTATGTCGGCTTGTGCTATGAATGGATGTCTAAATACTCTAGCCCTAGTCCTAGCCACGCCCGAGTCTTGCAAAAATCATCAACACTAACTACAGAAGCGCTCCCTGCTGTATATTATTGCTCTGAGATAAAGCCCGATTTACATCAACTTATTTTGCGAATCAACGATTTTTCATTAATTACCTTGACCTTACTGAGTACAGAACTTATTTATAAGTTGCACTTTAGGTGCACTCCCACTTGCCAAAGTTGGGGATCTTGTATATATACAATGAATATTAGCCCCAATTGGCGAATGTTTTAGTGGAGAATAAAATACCTAAATAACAATGAGAAGTTAAGCTTACATAAAATGGGTCGATATACTAATTTTATGTAGAAAATTGGAAATAAAAAAAATCTGACTTGATAAATGTTATTTATAATTATATATAAAATAGGTTAAAAAATATAGATTAATGAGATGATGTGTGATGTTTACGGGATACTAGAATCTCCTCAATTTTTTCGGAAAAAATAGTAGCCACGGGAAAAACAAAGAATGGAATAAGGAATCACAATCTGAGATACTGAGCAGTAGCTAGTAGTAGCTGATAGTGGTCTGTGTAACCTTTAATTTAGTTAAATATCGATCTGGTGCCATGAGCTTAAGGGTAACGAAGATATTCACAAGATTTTCAAATGAAAACGCCGCGGCCGCTTCAACAGGCAAATAATATACGAAAGGTGTTTCCTCTTCACAGTTCCCTAAATGTTATAAATATAACCGAATTTACAAATATAACGATGAGAAGAAATTTACTCGTATTCTCGTAGTATGTGGAATACGGTAAGTTTGGGTCCAATTTACTGGCACTGCGATAGAAAATAATTTTCTTTCATCCCTAGTGCCGCGGAAGTGGTGCCGACTTTAGGTCAGAATGTTGCAAGTTTGATTACCAAGTTCACAGGCGGCACATGGTTGTGTTTATACCCAAAATCCTCGTACTGAGAAGTCAGTGTGAACCTTGAGGATGCCTTCGAGATTGAAGATGATGACGGGAAGATTTAATGAGGCAAGTGTGGGAGATGCAATTTTACAGTTTGTGGATTCACACAGAAATGTTATAGTGGGTAGTAGGTACTACATACTAATGTGTAGCATAAGCACGTCCAACGACCAAGTAAAATCTTCAACTCACGGCGTGTAAACATACGTGCGTCAGAAAACTACTCTGATAATAAAACGATACAAACATCACGTCGGGAATAATTTACAGATAAGGATAGAGGAAACGATAGAAACATAAAAGCATGGAAAGGAAAATCACGTACAAGTCCATGAAAAATTATTGTCGGCGATCTCAAGGAGAAAAGGGTCAAAGGGCTAAGGGGAGGGGGGCAATAAGATCGCATAGTTCACATAATCATAAATATTAAATTCCTATAAATATAAATAATATTAATATAAAATAATAATAAATAAAGCACTCAGTTTGATGACAATACCGTGAAGATTAGTTTATTGTATTATTATATCATAAAGGAAAGGGCTTCGCTAAAAAAAGGTACGTAAAACAGAAATTATCAAATGATTTGTGAATAATAAAATAATTATGTAACGAAGCAAATATTAACTACAGTTAACGTTATTTTGTGGGTGCGATGAGTACAGCAAATTAATAACATTAATAATAATATGAAAATGTAGGTTCGGTTCGGGAGCAATGTTGGGAGCGGAATGATTGGTTCCCAAACTAAATTTGCCCTCTCAGTCTGCTGAAGGTCGTTGGTCTGCCCAACTCCCAACCCCCGCTCGGTTTACATTATTATATCATGGTCAAAGGATTTCCATCAATTCTAATTCAACTGACACTCCGCTCCTTATATTCTTTGGTAGATTTCATTAGGATTAACGCAACATTTCATTGTCACTGAAACTATTATCAAATTTCTTTGACAAATTATGTAATCATATAAGAAAAAAAATACGATTATTTTACTATTTTCTACAGATTCAGTGAGGGTCATTAGGAAAATTCAAAAATAGGTACAGGAGTGTTCTTTTAATAAGAAAGTCGTAAAATGACAGATAATAACAAAGGACTTACCTCGGTTTTTCGCTGATATACACTGAAATTTATTACATGCACCGCCACGAAACTGCGGAGGGTATATTATACAATGAAAATCAACTGAACAACGTTTCGGAAGAGCCTTTGTTATTAATAACCCAACTAATAACAAATAAATTATGATTTTATGTGAGGAGTGAGGACCGTATTAAACGACCTAGAAATCTAGAGTTTTAAGTTATTATTTACATGTCTGCCTAAAAATAAGTATAGTATATTGATTTTGCATTTTAACGAGATTCTTTCTTGAGATGAGTTTTGTTGGTTATGTTGAGCGGCCGCTATTATTATCTTTACTACAACATTTTAATCGAGCTTTTTTAAGATCATACCTTAAATCTCAGAGCAATAATATACAGGAGGGAGCGCTTCTGTAGTCAGTATTGATGATTTTTGCCAGACTCGGGCGTGGTTGGGACTAGGACTATGGTATGTATACGTCCATTCATAGCGCATGTCGACATAATGTTTTTTGTTTATTTGTATAACCACTTTTCCGCAGAATTGTTATAAACAAAAATGTAGGATATAACCTAAAAAACCGTTGAGTTATGTTCTGTTATGTCGCATAACAAAACGTAGCGGGCGGAGTCGCCGGAAACGCGGGAGACGGAAAACATGCTTACATACCGAA
Source organism: Drusus annulatus (assembly GCA_022651775.1). Taxonomy (NCBI): domain Eukaryota; kingdom Metazoa; phylum Arthropoda; class Insecta; order Trichoptera; family Limnephilidae; genus Drusus; species Drusus annulatus. Next base: position 3,009 of record JAGWCC010001399.1, read on the forward strand.
TGGTGGTGCTATTTCATTTGAGAACTCGTCTTGTCACTTTCTCTCTCACGGTTTACGACGTACAAACCCGGAGAAAGTGATTTATCGTAAATTTGTACAGGTTGGGTAAAAATATTTGGCTCTCTCTCCATATATGTTCTTGCTGTGAGCCTGAAATATTATTCCTCCAAGTAAAATATCCATTGGTGCATAACACTCGACTTGCGGTACATTTATTACGGTCAACTTGCCTTAATAAAATGTCGATCACACCCTATAAAAATTTTAATTTCTCAAGAATGAAATAAATAAACGTGTCGAGTGGCATGCGAGATCATTGTTTCAACATTACAGCTTGACAATCTTAACTTTGCAATCAGCTAGAGATGGTCGATACTCTTTTTTTCTTCTTTTTTTATAGTGAATAGCGCACAAGAGTCCCAACTGTCTAGAGGAGGCCTAGCCAATCCAAATTGCACCCCCGGGCCGCATTGACGACCTAAAATTTTCCGAAGCGCCTCACATACAAACATAATAAAAAAATAAAAACTGTTGAATTTTGTTTGTTACAACGAATTTCATACTTATTGATTTTTTTGTAAGTATTATAAATAATTTGAATGCAGAGGTAATCTGAAAGTAAAATCAGGGTAATTGTGAAAAAAAAAAAACAATATTACAAGCAGATGTGAAAAGAAAACACGCATTGAACCAAAAAAATATTTATTTGTATGGTAATAAAAATAAAATAGTTTTAACAATAAAAAATAATTTTTAAATACCCGACACTTAAAAAAAAGTTATTCGTCATACATGACAGCGGGCCGCACGTAAGGATGCCGCGGGTTGGCCAGGACTGGTCAGGTTCTCAACATGGGCGATAATGCCCCCTTTTCATGGGGGTAGATACTAGATAATACTTCTCAATATAATTAATAATGTGTTTTAATTGTTCTCATTGAAACACTTTTCTTTAAACTCAGAAATAGGATAGGAGTCATATCCTATCTTACGAATATATAATATTACAGTGTTATTACACGTTTAAATATAATTGTGGAAATATCTGTTTCAGATTGACAGATGGTAAATTTAAAAAATTAAGGGGCTGGCTCAAAAAAGAATATATTCCCAAAGTGGGTGGTGGGAAAAATAAGGTTGAGAACCTATGGTCTAGAGCCAGTGAGACCTTAGAGTACATATTCATACTCCAAGAGTGAGACTATGGCAGCCCTTATTGGGGTATGTTGTGAGACTGAAGGTAGTGGAGATGGGGAAAAGGAAGGTTGGGAAGTACCTAGTTATTTAGATCTGGTAACAAACACGGCTAAAGCCATTTCAATCGAACAACGTTTCGATTCTGAATGATGATGATCTTTCACCGGGGCGATACTTGTATCTACCACTCTTGTCCTGTCATTTTTTTGTTTTAACAATGTGGCCTTTGATTTTAATTATAAACCTCTGCTTCGTTTTGCACCCACCTCCCTTCATACAAATCAAAATCTCTAAGGAAAAACACGAAAAATTGTACTGTTCAATATGTAAATTATTGCACCTGGTGGGAGGGTTCAAATTTATTTTAATTTAAAATCAAACCACAAAATACTGTCGTTTTTACCATTCTAAATATTGAAGAACACGTAAAGAAGCTTGTAATTTTTGGTGGCTGCCACCTACACCAATATCTTTACAATCACAGCAAACCTTTTTTTCTCAAATATTCCATACAGAATTTTAAAATATACAGGTGCCCAAGAACTCGGCGTCAAGCCGAAAGCGGGTGATAGGCCAAGTCATAATAGTTATCAGAAAAATATATTTTTTAAATCTAAGTTATGTATTTTAAAAATTATAGGCATTTAAAAAAATATCGAGAAAATCTACACCCTGTGATGGTGTTTTTAACCCGATTACTACAAAACTTTTTTTTTTTTTTTTTTTAATCATGTAATCCTAAATAATGCTTCTTTATTTTGTTGCCTAAATTTTTAAACCAACTACCCCAGCTTGGAAGAAAATGTCACTTTTTTCCTAACTAAGTTTTCAAAATCAATACTTCGCCCAATTTTAACTGTCTGTACTGAAAAAAAAAGTACTACGCTAGCTTGGCAAGTAACTTTAAAAGTTAGCGCATTTAATAAGGATTCCAAAATTGTATAACAATTGCTAGTAATCTAGCAAGTTTCTTGGGTATATTTTATTTTTTGTAAAGAAACCCAGTTTTGAACAAATTTTTCTTACCTACTTAAAATGATTACAGTGTACTTAAGGCTTTCCTCGAGGCCATAACTTTAAGATTTTAGTTGAATGAGACAAAGGGAGTAACTCTACGAAGTGTGAGCGAGGCAGATAGTGACGCCATTGTTATTAACGTGGGAGACAGATAGATATTACACGATTCGACTAGTGCGAGCGAAACAATGGTCGCTATTGTCCTGTTTCCAGGTAGTTCAAGGGGACCACAGGCCATCAATGACTTCTTCTTTTTTGATTTAAGTTTATTGAATTTTCTGTTTTGGAAAAGTTTTAAATTAAACATCATTTTTGAATTCTAAGATTCATTAAATTACAACAAATGTTCAAACGGCCTTCCTTCAGCTGCAATACATGCTCGACATCTTCTTAAAAAAGACCGGAGTATCAGGCGGGCAAATTGTCCGTTATTTATAAAACCAACTGTTTCCGTTATTCTTTGCCGCAGCTCAGCTACATTTTTGATCGGTTTTAAATAAACTTTTTCTTTCACAGCTAAAAAAAATCTAGTGGGTTCAAGTCAGGAGAACGGGCTGGCCACGAGATAGTACCAGACCGCCCTATACATTTGCCGGATATTCCTCATCGAGATGTTCTTTAACTGAGCGGGCATAGTGCGCTGGGCAGCCGTCTTGCTGGAACCACATCTCTCTGTAGATGCTTAGTGGCACATCTTCCAATAAATTTGGTAAATGATTTTGTAAAAAATCCAAATAAACTTCGCCATTCAAGACCTCTGGCAGCTCAAAAGGTTCAATGATTTTTCCATTTAAAATTCCGGTCCATTTGTTTACTTTGAAGCGATACTGCGATCCATCTTGTCTCATCGAATGCGGATTTTCTACATGCCACTCGTGTAAGTTGTGTAGATTCATGTAACCATCTTTTTTAAATGTCGACTCATCAGACCATAAAATTTTCTCCATGAATCGCGGATATTCCCGGTGTCTTCGTATCATCGTTTGACAAATCGTAACTCTTGGAACATAATCCCGGGGTAGTAAAGTTTGTACTCGCTGTACGTGACACGGGTGTAATTCGTTTTTTTTCAAGATTCGGTGGGCTGTACTTTTGGATACTCCTGTGCTTGCTTCGATTGCACGTACTGAAGTACTTGCATCTTCTTTGACTGCTTGTAGAGTATGACGTCCTCGTAAGGGAAGGAAATTCTTCCTCCACCACGTGCATGGTTTGGGAATCGGCCCTCTGAGAGTAAACGATGCAGATTTGTAAAAACTCGATGATCCGGATAACGAGAAGCATTTGGGTACCTCTCACGATAAAGTCTAGCTGCAGCACTAGCATTGCCTCTGCATTCCCCATAAATGAGATGCATGTTAGCATATTCCTGTGTGGTATACACAGACATGGTGACACTGCACAAACACACAATCAACTATAGTCCAGGAGAAAGCAAGGGTCGTCAGAAAGAAAAACTAAGTAGTTCAAATCCAAATCACAAGCAATCATGTCCAATAACGAAGCAAAAAGTGGTAAGTACGAAATCAACACAAACGAATACGGAAAGATGTGCAGTAAACAAAGGAGCGTAACATACTGTTCTGTATTGTGTGTGCGTCAGTGAGATGGACAATGGCGACTATTGTCTCGCTCGCACTAGTCGTATGGTGTAATATCTATCCGTCTCACACGTTAATAACAGTGGCGTCACTATCTACCTCGCTAACACTTCGTAAAGTTACTCTCTTCGTCTCATTCAACTAAAATCTTAAAGTTACGGCCTCGAGGAAAGCCTTAAGTACACTGTAATCATTTTAAGTAGGTAAGAAAAATTTGTTCAAAACTGGGTTTCTTTACAAAAAAAAAAATATACCCAAGAAACTTGCTGGATTACTAACTAAGTATTCATTTTGAAAACTTAGTTAGGAAAAAAGTGACATTTTCTTCCAAGCTGGGGTAGTTGGTTTAAAAATTTAGGCAACAATATAAAGAAGCATTATTTAAAATTACATAATTAAAAAAAATATATATTAAAAAAAGTTTTGTAGTAACGGGAGTTAAAACACCATCACAGGGTGTAGATATTCTCGATTTTTTTTAATGCCTATATTTCTTAAAATACATAACTTAGATTTAAAAAATATATTTTTTTGATAACAATTATGACTCAGCCTATCACCCGCTTTTGGCTTGACGTCGAGTTCTGGGACACCCTGTATATATATATTAATACTAATATTGAAAGGGTATCTTACAGAATAAGAACAAAATGATATTTGGTATGTTTTTAATCTTTTCCATATCATGAATACAACCATTTTTTTCATTGAAGTATGTATGTACAATAAATTACACCAATACATATTAAAAAAATTAAAGTTACTCGTAAAGAGTTAATTCAGACTCATTGGGAGTAAATTAATATAATTAAATTATATAATGTGATGATTTGTTTATGTAATGTTTTATACATAATTATGTAAATAAATAAACATGCAAAACAACAGATATACCTGCACATCAGATTGTGGTCAGATTCACAACAAAACATGTTTGAAAAAAAAAAACATGAACAATAAATAAACTATTTGACTAGTATGCACCATCATTGCCGTTAATTCTGGAAACTAATTTTATGCTAGAACTTGCTGTTTTTACGCTAAATTCAAAATTTTGATTGACATAAAAGATGCAATAATTTCCTGATCCTGGATGAAAGACTAAGCCTTTGAATCAAAAAACTTACCCATTTGCAAAATGACTGAAAAACAATTACTAGGATCCGAATTCGTGATCGCAAAATCAAGGCCGAGCTCAATAAAGGGCTAAATAATTTTATTTGACAATCCACTTTTTTAGATTAGTAGTTACATGGTGTTTGGGAAAGATTAACCTGTTAAAGGTTTTTATTATTTAAAAAAATAAGCTATAAACCCTAATATTTATGGTATAGACTTTTAACTAAGCATAACTTGACATTTTTAAAAAATATTCAAGTCTAGCAGTTTAGTCTTTAGTTCAAATGTGGTAAATGTACCTACAAATCCAAAATAAGTGTTTTAAATGTATTATTTTTTACATTTAAAAATTAAATTATTTTTCACTACAGCGCGGCTCTGCTTTGCGATGCCGATTCTGGGTCCTAATAATTCACAAAAAAAATTATTAGTAAAAATATTTTCCTAATTTTCATTTAATGAAAAAAAAAGTAGTGCAAATATCGATCAACCTTACAGAAAAAAACGTTTTAAAATAAAGGTGAGAATCACATTATTCTTGTAAAATATCAAACTATGTAACAGCAATAAAGATGTACAAGGATTGTCAATTTTTTCTTTGATTGTGAGTTTCATAACGTTAACTTAGTAAATAAATATACCCTCTAATATCAAAAATCAAATAATCAAAATAAAATCGGTATTTTGTATAAAAGATCATAGATTTCACAAAGATTCTCTTGTACAAAAAAATAATGTTACTTGAGTGTAAAGTAACAGATGATAATTATTATATTATTTTCTTTTCTTTTTACTTATATAATTATATTTTGGCTTTGTACATAGTATTGTCGCTGAGCTGTTAAAATGAATGTGATAATTTTTAATCATATTTATATATTACACATTAGGCTGCACACCAATGTAAATAATACCATTTGACACATTTCGTCAAATTTAAATATATTTAATTTGAGAAATATAAGCCTTATGAAGGTATCTCCTAACAAAAGGACCTTAACAATCAGTCAATGAAACTTGTCAATTTTCCCAGCGACGATATCGACCTCTCCTAGCTAAATTAACTTACAACAAAGTGACATCATAGATACAATAATGTATGTAGTAGGGGAAGATTTACTACCTAATCAACAAAGTCTTTGACATAATTTCGCTAACATCTTTGGGGAGACATCTAGATAAATAACACATTCTGTACAAGCACAAAACTAACTAACCATCACGCCGTTTCCCTGCAGGGGTAGGCAGAGAGGACGACCGCCATATAACTATGTCTTGGCACATACTCCTTGCTTCATTTACATTCATACATCGTCTCATACATACTCTTCTGTTATTCTGACTCTTCACATGACCCGATTCAAGTATTGATTGATTTGATTTACTTGATCGTGCCATGTCTTTCTCGGGCGTCCTCGACTTCTTCTTCCATTCACTTTCGCATCATATATTCTTTTCACACTCCTTTCTTCGTTCATTCGCTCTACATGTCAGCACATAATAATACAGAATCCAATTTTATGTATCGGTTTAAGCCTACTTTATGCAGACTTATGTATGCTCAAGAACTTTGGAACACATATGAGACTAGAATTATTAGCATTAACAGCTTCTATAAGTATTGGCCAATATGATATAATGCTGGTTAGTAATTAAATCACCTCCAGGGTGCTTTACATAGGTATTGGCCAAGTTGACGGTTAAATCCGTAAAATAAATAGTCATACCCTAAATTAAATGGCAGCTCAATTCATGTGAACCAAATACCCTAATGCATCTCATTTTTGTAAAAAAATGGATATGTAATACTTTGACAATATAGGTCACAAATGCTCTTTTCCCAATTTATGAGAACCTCTTGCAGTTTGCCAAAATGTGCCTTATGCAGACCGGCATAATACCCAATCTGCTTTTGCCTGTCAATGGAACAACGAAACCTCGCCAAAATAATTGCATGTCTAATATTATGCATTTTCAAATAGCAGAATTTATTATTCTTATCCTGTTGGACCATTCAAATTAAGGTTGTTTCGTTTCATGGGGCCATCAGTTTATTTATACCTATTTTATGTGAGCGTCGCTTCCCACGAGGTCTAACAGAACATCTGGCCGATACAGGTTGTTAGTTGCCAGTAAATACTAATACAGTAAGTAGTCCAAGCTCCAAACTACAAGAGCAATTACAAAAATTTGCAATGTCTGTTGGGAGATATGCCCTCCCGTATTAAAATTGACTTTGAAAAAAGATACAAGATATTACTGTATTGTCGAGTTGAGTACTTATTGTGACTATATTTTTTCTAAGTATATAAGCAACAAAAGAATACAATACTGAATTAACCCAAAATATTATCCATGCACATAATACATATTAACACAAACAAATGCCATGCACTTGCGTTATTTGTACAATAGGAACGCAATCAAAATATTTGTGCAATTAATTAATTACTAGAAACAGCAATAGAAATATAATCAATAACATGTTGTGTTCTGGGTTGATGCAATCTGCATAGCTCAATTTTGCCTGCATTCAATTAGAGAATTAGAGCCTATTTCGACACACCCAGGGTATCATCAACACAGTGCACAACAGATGATATGTAAACATCAATTTTACATGGAACACAAATTAAAAAGAAAATTATCATCAACATAGCTATGAAAATACATCAATAGCTCAGGCTGGGAATACACGGACTGCTACTAGCAATCGATATTTGAAACACAGACTGCCGTGTTGTTGTCTTCTATGAGAAATATAAATAGTTATGCAGTCACTGCTTGAAGCTGTGGATATTGACTGCTTGTAGCAGTCCATGATTCCCAGCCTTACGATGGTTCTGACACTTTTAAATTTGATTAACGCCTGCCAGCTCCAATAATTAAAAAAGAACCCAGATATAGGTCAATAGTTATTGGGTATTTTGTTTGAAAGATAGATACATAATACAAAAATTCAATGCACAGTATATAATTTGCGCAAACCTTTTTATAGCATGTGAAGCTACAATACAGGCAATTTTTTTTTTATATATCTGAAGCACAATTTACGCAGGTGTTTTTATTGTGTGTGGCATTTCGCAGAATTTTCTGTCGCGTTGAAGCAAAAAAACTCCAGAAAGTTTATTATGTCTGTAGCTATGCTACAACTTACGCAATCTTTTTACAACATAATGAAGTTACAATTCTAGCAGAATTTTTTTATGATTGTGAAATAATGATTTGCAAAGGAGTTTTTTAAACTTGAACTACGTTTTCAGCAGGAGCTTTGAAAGCATGTGATGTTAGTAATTGTGCAGTTTTTTTAAATATCTGAAGTTTCGGTGTTAATTATATTGGAGTTGGTAATGCATGTGAAGCAACAAATTGGGTAAGAGTGTTTGTTAAATATGAAGCTAGAATTTGTGTACAAGTTTTAATTACACTTGAAACTGCAATTTGTGCAAAAGAGATGGTTGCTCTAAGAATGAGTTCCAGTTATGTTTGTCTTGTGCAATATTTTGGGTGACTAGGAGTTAATGTTGATGCAGCTGCAGCTGGGATTGGATAAAATATTTAGAATTGCAATTAAATTGCACTAAAATAAAATCTTAGTATATAAATTTCATTTTACGTAGTCATTAAAACCCTGGAAATCCGCTTAAAATAATTCTCCTTCAAGATATTCAGTGCATTAAATAGTGATAAAGTGTTCTTAGTGTGACGGCTTTTTTAAATTTATGAAATTTAGCTATGGCACTAAAAGTATGTAGTATAAAACTAAATACTTCATTTTAACCCTTGGGGATAACATGAAGTAATAATAATTGTCTTATTTAATTTAGTACAGTAAAGAATGCATACATATTCTACATCAGTGAGTACAACCAAAAATAGGAACTAAAGTGTTATATAATACTAAGCAACATTTAAAAAATATATTAACAGTCAAATTGAAAAATTCAAAGTAAAATTGAAAACATTTAGCAGTAATTATCACCGGATTTTATAAATTTGTAGATTAAATAAATAAACTTCAATAAATAAATCATGATTAAGATATTCAAAATTTTTTCAATAAAAAAATGGATAATTTCCGTCGAGTTGGTTTCAGACAGTGAAATGAAAAAACTTGAGAAATTGAATAAATAATTTGTTTAAAAAAAATTTCAGCTGAAAATATGACACTAATAAATAATGATAGCATTGGCTAAAAAATGATGCCATGTACCTACAAATATTAAGAATAAAAGTATAACGCTGCATTAAAACAAGATTAAAAAAGCACCCAGGAGTCTTTTTCTAAGCAACGATATCCAACGCCAGCATTTTCAATGGTTGTCATTAACTGGAAATGAAACCGGGCATTTTTTTAGTGTCAATCTGAATAGGGCATTACTCGGACAAATATAAAATAAACCTCACAGCAGTGATGCACAACCCGCAGCCCACAAGTTTAATTTATGCAGCCTGCTAGGCTAATTCTAATTTGAAAGCCCTGGCTAAGATTTTTTTTGTTTAAATCCGTACCCCATGACTTAAATTAATTTCACGGTAGTTCGGTAGATATCTCATCAAACTTATGGATTAATAGAAGGTTCCGAGGGGTTTTTGAAAAAATTCTAGAAATTGCAGAATACTGACAACCAACCCCCCACCGAAATCGCAATGCGGCTGGCAAACGTTTGAAAAATAGGTAAATTAGCCCTTCTTATAACAGGTTGTGCATCATTGACTTACAGGAACCAAGTCGCAATCGTGGCGCATTTTTTTTTGTGATAAAATTACTTCTAATGACAATCTGTTTTTATGTGCTGGAGAAGTATGCCTTTTCTGAGTGTTGTGAACCCACAATCAGCGCATGTGAGCTTAGGTCCGACAAAATGAGTATGGACGTGGTCTATTAGGTCTCTTTTTTGGCGTGTAAAAAACTTACAATCTGCGCATCCCATCAAACTTTCTTCTGTGTGCATGCGATGGTGCCTATACAGGGCTGATCTTTTTTTTAATTTACAAGGGCAATATATGCATGCATATGTTATGGCACCTCTTTCGAGTGGATTGACATATATGTTCCTCAGGAATACTGGAATAATAAAATACAAAAAGTTTCAATGCCTATTCAGAATTTTTATGCACACTTAACACATTGACCACCATAAGTCACCAGTGACCGACACTTAGTAACCCCAATAGCGCCGCAACGGTCACTGATGACCGACAAGTAAGATCTATTATTCTGTGTAGTTTCCTATTAAGATTGACCGGCGCAGGCCTACTGTATGTTATTGCAACATTGCCCAAGAATTTTTCTTTAAAGTTACTCTAAATAGACTTATAAATGTGAAGAATTTGATGAAATAAAACTATTACATTTTATAATCCAAAAATTTGTTTTGACAATTTTTGGACATTTTACAAAAAAACCCCGTTAGCAGTCAACGTGTGAAACGATTCAAATTAAAAGTACATGAGAAAATAATTTAACAAGAAACGTACCACTCTCATCATCTTCCTCCTGATTGTCCATGTTTGTTAGTTCTTGTTCTGAGAATTAGGTAGGTACATTAAATTTTTAAGAATTTATACTATTCCTATTTGCTGCTTACTCCATTTTGTGTATATCTCCTTTTTACTCACCATTTTGTCAGGTTTTTGGAACACTTATATTGTGTTACGTACAGACAAATTGGTTGTTCATTCTTGAGTTTGCTTTCCTCTGAAATTTTATCATTACTTTATTAATAAGAAAAACATTGTTAAAATGCCGGCAAACTATAAGGCTGTTTGATTTTATTGTTGGGGTCAGATGAACTAAGCCGGGTTGTATCAACCTAGAGCTGAGGTTTCGCAAAATTTATATTTAGCCAGAACATATTTTTAACTCCATTCTATCATTAAAAATTACTGTTTTTAACTATTTGGAATGTTAACCTATGCATAGTTTTAAATCTTGAAATGAAGTTTTGAATTTGAAGTTTTGGTAAAAGATTAATTTGGCTAAACCTAGAAGTTAGAATGACACAAGACGGCCTTACGGGATAAAAAAAACCTTGTAGGATAAAATGATTACAGAATAAAGTTTATCAATCTCAATTGTTTAAGCCTTTTTCGTCATAAAACAATTCATCTTTAACAATATCAAAGTAAACAGCTGATATATTTTAAAGTAATAATATAACAGTGCCATGTTACATTATTATGAAAATGGTTCGTAAACTAACTTCGCGATTTGACAGTTGCAAGCACCTTAGTCTGATTTTTTCCCATTTAAAACACACAGAAAAGTAATGTTAAATATATTAGATCAATGGACAATACGACCCAATTTAGTCATTTTGCAATTGGATCACCGATGATCATGAACTGTTTGTCAGCAGATGCTTTCTCATATTTCTTGTCATAAACTGCATCAATTTTTGTAGATGTTGTGTCTAAGTCGCTCAATTTACAAGACCTGGCGATTTTCTTGATAATTTTGGCAGGACAAAAAGGTCGCCATTGTTCTGCGATGCACAAAGTCATGGTGAAATTGCACATAATCTGAGGTAGTTTGACAACGATCGCTATCTAGCGAAAGACAATTTAAATGCAGCTAACTGATTGTTTTCACTTCATAACAAAATTCAACATACTTGGTCAAGGATTAGCCTTCACTAAAAATGGGTGACAGAGCTGAACAGGGCTGGATTCTAAGCATAAACAAAATGTGCACCATTGGAGAAATGTTTACTATTTTGACTTTTTAACAAACGAACAGTTTGCTAAACACCAAGAGGAGCATAAACAAAAAGAGAAATACTACTCCATAGAAGAAAAAAAACTGTTTCGTGTTTGTAGCGTCAACTTAGTAGTGATAGCGCAATCAAGAAAAACATTCCGAAATAATGTATCATCTTTACAATGACACAATGTGGTTTGCAGTCCGAATATCGCTATAAAAAAAAATGAGAATACAGAAACCATTCGGAAACCCCTTGACAGAAGCTATCACTCCCACGAAATTCAAGCGATTAATCGAAACACCATGTTAATGTTCCGATTATGCCCATCATTATTGTAATGATCGCGATACGACCAACAGAATGCTACTTGGGTAAAGCGCGCTTTTGTTCGGGGATGTAGAATAAAAATATAACGCTTTACTTGAATACTTTTTATTGGAACATTTTTTTATAATATTAGTAATTAAACCTTTAACTGAACATGGTTTAGTATCGCACGGGAGTGCGATGTGAATAGGAATGGTATTTTTTTATTAATATAATAGTAGAGTAATGGTAGTAGTGTGTTTTTACAATAATATAACTGGTTGGGCCATTACATTATAGATCAGTATTTTTGACAATATTTCTTTTCGTTTTAAATCAAAAAAAACTTTTTTTTTATTATTACCTAGTGTCCGTTATAGTATGAATAGTCAAATCTAAGATGGTTAAGTTTTATTTACTGAAGACAAGCAACATTATAAAGTATTTCTTGCTGGATATCATTCCGTATACGTGTGCTGTTATCAATGACCCCAACTATTTGTTTCCATGCCAAAATAACTTAGGCGCCATGTAGAAAAAGTGTGTTATGGAGCATTGCAGAACTGTTCTAACGGTGAGATATATTCGTTTGTTATTTACACGTTCAGCGGCTGATGATCATTATTATTTCCTTTGGGCCTTCGGGTAAATTTGGTTGGAGACCAGGCTTTCAACATCATGCTGATTTATCTACTGGTCAAAGTCATAACGTAACTGCTAGTAGTTTTATGAAAATAAATTGCTAGTGCATTTTTAAACCAGTTCATTACGCAAATTCAACAAGATTGCCTTCCCAAGATGACTATTGGCAAGTTAGTCCTACAAGCCGGGAGATAAAACAATATATGTTGTCGATGACGAAAATATCGATGATAATCATCAGGAACATCAAAATGAATGTTCTCCGCGATAGCTGAGTTTTTGGACCATCCATTTATCAAGCTGAAGAAATGTGTAGTAATGGACACATCCTTTCTGACAATTCTGACCCCTAGATGGTATGTTCCGAGCATACTCAAGAGAAATTCAGTAGAATAGAGCCACGGGTAGTAATCATACTCCCTCAAGTAGAGAAATCTGTTTTTTTTTCTGTTCCCTCTCCAACATGAGGAAGTACTTAATTCGTGTGGGCTCTAAATGATCGATCAAAATTGTAAGTAAGTCTACTCCTTACTAAGGAGTTGAATAAGTTTTTGAGAACCTGGGTATCTCTGAAATTCCTTGCAGTACGTAGAAAAACATCCAGCATTCTCAATAAAGTGATACGAGCCATCGCAATATGAGCATGAAATGTCAGCTTACTATCGAACATGATTCTAAGATCCTTCTTAGTGGAGACAGGTTTTAATTTTCGTTCGTCCGTCGTTCTTTCTTCGCGTAGAACCAAATTTATGTTGTGGTGAAGGGTATTCCTCTCTATTGTCCGGGGTGTTAATAATAACGCGTTACAAATATTAATCAGAATAATATATATTTTATATACCTACCTATTTTATGAAAGCATGCTTTACCATTCGCAAAGCGTGGTTAGTCCTATAAAAGGGTGAAGCCCTATAAATGGCCACCAACACAAATTGGGCGTTACCCAAACAAAAGTCGCCCGCTGGGCCTAGCACAAAAAACCCGCGCCAATGGTATTTTTTCTGCTAGTATATATTGTTCTCCCAATATAACGTACAATTTTTATTATTTAAAAAAAAACATTATTTGTCATATTTCATTAGATTAATGGTAACATTATTATTAGTATTTATTATTTATTTTAGAAACGACTTTTCTCTACTGTCATAGTGCCGTCACAGAAAAATAGATTGTGATTTATTATTGTTATTATCATATATCATAATATGATTACATTATAAATTATAACGAAGCGATGGGTATTTATGTCACATGACCTTTGTCACGTATTTGTTGATAGCAATAGTGAAGTGTTTTATTTATGATTTGTGGTTAGTATATCCCTAATACATCGAGAGTGCAATTACTGCTACACCCATTGTTATCTTTACTTTCTGACGATTGTTTATAAGAAGACGGATTGTCGATTATATCTGCAGTATCTGTTTCGAATCGACAATACAATCATCGTTCATTGTTCCTAGGTTTGTGGGAAGAAATTTGTAATAGAAGTCTAGATCTGGGAACTTGACAATGTCTGACCTACCTGCTACTTATGTGAAGGGTTTCCACGATGAAGAGAGTGTACGGAAAATGAAATATGTCAAGCTTGGAAATACAGGGCTGAAAATTTCGTACCTATCTCTCGGGGGCGGAGTGTTCAGTCCGCTTTATGAGTAAGTATCATTTAATTACAATAAATCTTAAGTGGCTTTTCTTTCTTGTTTTATTGTTGATAAGGCGTAAATTTGTTACTAATCATTTATTGAACTGTTCAGAAAATTCAGCGAGGAAGAAGCAATTGACACAATAGTTACCTCTATAAAGCTGGGAATTAACTACATCGATACAGCTCCGTGGTATGGCCAAGGGTCTTCTGAAATCATCCTGGGAAAGGTAATAAGAAACATCTTTGTTACAATCCTATTACTTTTCTTTTTGTTCTAATTTCTATGCTTTATTTGGATGTGACCCACAATATTGATGACTGATGTTTTCCTCCCATCTATTCTTTTTAATCCAGTAATTCATTGTGTTGTGAGAATTCATGTATGTTGTTTAATTAATAGGCCCTGTCCAAAGTCCCCCGAGAAGCCTATTATATAGCAACAAAAGTTGGCCGATATTGTCTTGATTATGCATCAATGTTTAATTTTTCTTATGAGAAGGCAATCTCATCTGTAAATATAAGTCTTGGCTATCTCGGACTGGAGTATGTGGATATCATTCAGGTATGTAAAGTAAAATTATATATATAATAAGACCTAGGGATGTATAAGTAAAAACACTTTATATTTATTAATTAGGAAATTGACCTTACTTCAGGCACACCAGTCACGTATATAACTAATTGATAAGATTAAACATTCTGAGCTCCTTGGAGATAAAAGTGGGACTGTCTAAGTTGAGAGTAGAGGGTAAAGCTTGGCATCTTGTTATCGATGTCCCAATGGTTAGGTATTTGGATGAGATGAAAACCGTATCACGTTAACAATAGTAAAAATATTGATGTAAGAAAATTATTCATTATCTATTTAACTCTGGATAACTTTCCAACGCTGTACTAGAAAGATAATAATTCAGTTTTACATCTATATTTTATCTTCATTTAAAATGTGTTTCTTCCGTGAAATAATATTTTCCTATCATCCAGTAAGTTTCATCTGATGTTTATTATAAATTCCACAAATTTTTACTTTGAAATTTTTCACTTTCAACACTTAGATGCTTTATTTTTTAATTGTAACAAAGATTATAAATAATAAACATGAATTTAAATTTAACAACGGGTAATAATGCCTTTATAATAAAATATGAGCATCAGGAAATGTGTAAAATGCAAAAACAAAGCCAGTCAAATAAATTTGTGGTTTATAAAAGAAAATACAAAAGCTTCAATTTACAATGCTTCACTCAATAGATATAATTTAAATCGTTTTTTTTATATTTTATGGATTCTTTGGTGGTTTTATTTACTTGACTGAATTTAAAGAAACTGAATTACGTGTGTTCTTAGGAAAAAGGCCTTAACTGGATAAAAAAAAACCCAAGCCAAAAAGATGAAAAAGAGAAAATAATAAGTTCTACACTTTTTACTATTAATTAAATTAATACTTTACTGAGACAGTGGAAAGACAAGTATGGCCCACTAACTACCAATATTATGTGTAATTTCTTAGCACTGTCAAGACGTTGACGTATGCATTAATGTTTTTTATTTAGTATACACATTCAATGAAAAAAACTATTTAATTACATAGCTAATGCAGGAACAAATCCATTTTTAATTTTTTTATCGTTTATGTCAATTTATAAAATCACTTTTACGGTTGATTTTGCACCACTCAAGTGTTCATTTAATTTGTTGATATTGTAATATAGGCGTGTGAAAAAAAAACATGGAAGCATTTGAATGGAATGACCCGATTTAAATATTAATTTTCAATGATTTAATTTTAGGTTCACGATATAGAGTTTGCGCCATCTTTGGAAATGGTCCTTAAAGAAACTTTGCCGGCGTTGGCTAAAATCAAGACTGAAGGAAAAACGAGGTTTATCGGTGTCACCGGATATCCTTTGTCCGTTTTAAAGGAAGCTGTTGGGACCTCCCCTTTCCCATTAGACACTGTTCTAAGTTACTGCAGAAACACCCTCGTTGACAATTCTATGGACGAATATGTTGAATATTTTCTGGTTGGTTGATTAAACTAAACTTATATGTATGTCTTTTTCATTATTTTTATAACTTGAATAACACAATTTAATTAATGTGCTTTTTTAATGTAAGAAAATACTTAAATCAATCAAACAGCAAAAAGTAACTAAAATAGTATGAATTTAAAATTGAAAAAAACCATTTTAACTTATTTCAATTTTTTAAATTTTTGACTGGGATGGTTTCACCTTGCAATGGCAATATTCAGACTGGTCAAAGATAAATATGTGGAAATCAGTTATAAAGGTTTTTTAAATCTTAAATTCATATTACAATAGAATTCCACCACAATTATCAGTTTAATAATTATAAATAATAATCATAATAGCTCGAATATGACGAATTCTGCTTTGGTCTTCCTGTTGATTTCTTTACTGGTCTTAAAAATTATTTTAGTCTGAATTTATGTTGTCATGATTGTTTTTGTAGTTGCTTTAATAAGGAAAATATCTCTGGCGAAATCCGAATACGTAATACGTTATGGTTTTATTTGTTGCAGGATAAAAATGTCGGCATCATTTGTGCCTCTAGTCACTGCATGGGCTTGTTGACTAACAATGGCCCACAGTCGTGGCACCCGGCATCAAAACATGTCATTGAAAAGTGCAAAGAAGCTGCCAATTATTGCAAGGTAGATGAACCCATATCTAATTCAATCCATGTGTGAACTTTCATAAAGATACCCATCAGGCCACTTATCTTCTTAGTAGCTGATGTAAAATGGTGATGAGATTTCTCCATCCGCTGAGTATTTAATGTGTCTTGCCCGTTACCACTTGTTTTTTTTTGGCTCATCCAATAATGTTGGCTACTTCTGTTTGCTTTCTTTTCCATTTGTGTATTTTTTGCAATATCTTTGGGTGATACCTGCATGCATCTTTCCACATGGAATTATTTTCGGTTTTTTATTCTCTCTTGTGGGATCTTAACGTAAGAAGTGCTCAAGTTGTGCATAATTTTCAGTTTCGCTATAATTGTAGCTTACTTTTTAAGATCGCCTTGAACCAAGAAAATTTATTACTGTCACAAAAAGTGCTGCGCACACCCGTTATCCTATATACACTAAGAATGCATAAAAGGAATCCAACTCCCGTCCATCCCAGCTTTGCTCTTAATAGGATTTCACCAAGTTTACCTTTATTTAGGGATATTTGCTGTCCAAGTAAAAGTTAACTTGCTCCAATTGGATATCACTAACGAACATATATATTGGGTCATCAAAGTATTTTGTCATCACATTTATAAAAATAAAAATTGTTGATTTAATATTACATAATATCATTTTAGGAGCAGGGAGTTGAACTGGGAAAACTGGCCATGTGCCATGCCATGGAACAGAAGGGAGTTTCCACACACCTAGTGGGGATGAGCAACAGAAAAGTGCTGGATTATAATTTGTGTGTGGTTTTTCATGGTCTGACTCCAAGGGAGAAAGAAATACTGAGTGAAGTCAAAACCAGGTAAGTTCAACCTTCTAATAATTTAACATTTCAGCCATACCCTATTGATCTACGATCTAAACACAACTGGTCAGTGAAACCTCTATTGTTCAGAAGGGTTTCTACTATGATTACCGCCAACTAATCACTCTTACATACATACACAGTATATGTTACCAAAGTGCATAAAAATGTAATTGATGGAAAAATTATGTTATGAATTACATGGTGAGGAAATTGTAAAAATCAATTGAAATATGCTATGGTTGGATATGTAAATCTTTTTTAAATGTCCAATTATATTATTTGTACTTCCTTGTTTTCAGATTCCTAATTTCAGTGCAAAATACTAATTGGGAAGGAATTGAAGTGGAAAAATACTGGGCTTCCATTAATAGTAAAGACACAAAGGGATGGTAACATAATTTTTTCTTAAATAATGTTCAGATGTTTCTATTGTAATAGTGCTAAGAAAAAAACCATTGACTTTATTACGCGATTTAAGATTTCCAGTCTTCCACTAGTTTAATAAAAATATTTTTGGATATTATAATATTATAGCAAGCGATTCTTTCTGTAGTTCTGCATGTCACAATGACTACCTTGTAGAGTTTCTTGAAATCTTAAGGCCCAGACATTTGAACGCCAGTTACATATGGATCTTAAATAAATAAAAAAATGACATTTGAAGGGCCCTTGTTAATTTTAAGTTTGGCTGTTTGATTATCCCTTGATAAAGCCGTCAAGCATAATGGAGAACCAAACCCTGGAGAATTGAAGTCAAACCAAATGAAAAAATTCATAATAGGACTAATTGGCTATTTGATGACAACACCAAATGTAACGGTAGTTCAAACAACTAAAATATGGAATATTTATATGAATAATATAAAAACTTAAAAAGATTTAATTCTGTTTGAATATTATTCCTATTAGTATGAAAAATGATCACTGAAGATATAAACCGACAGGAGTGTGTTATGGGCGTGTCTTGTTTGCTTAAAGTAAGGGAAATTTTCCTTAATTAATACTTCAGTTTTGAACGGGGGTTCTCATGTAACCCTGAAAGAGAGTTTTATGCGATATCTTAGACAAATATTACTTAAATATTATGAATATATTTCTTTCTAAGAATTACCAAATTAAATTACCTAAGATTATGTCATGAAAACGCTTTAATAAGCAATATCAAATTGGGTAACTACGTCACCCCCTTTCAGATCGTACGTTCGATTTTTACTTTCAGGTACAGAAAGGTTAAGGTGAAATGTGAACGGTTATCATAATTTTGAACAGATATTCAATTTCATTGGCTGTTTTGGGCCTAGGAATCGAAAGGTTTTTTTTAATTGATAACACAAGTTTTCTTTCAAATCAGTATACATCACACTTCTAGGGATTATCTGTTCAGTGAAAATGAGACAATGGCGATTTTACTGCATTTGAATTATTTCGATATTGTTTCATTTATATGAAATAAAACAATTAACTTTGTAAAACACCACTTTGAGTGTTCCATTTATATTAATAGTTTTGTTTTCAACTTCATTCCTTTTAAAACCATCCTAAAAAATATATGTTTACTGGGTGAACAATGAAAAGTGGAGGGAGGGAATCCATCACATCATTTCACGGCATTGTATGACTGATGTGACAGGTTGTCTAGGCTGCATCACAATCATGGTCACATAACATCAGGACAGGGTTTAGAGATGGCATACTGGATATTCAGATTTGGTCAGCATTTGTATTTATCTAGTGATGTTTCATTATTGAATGTGTTTTGTAAGAAATATATTTTCTCTAGCATTAAAAAATGTGAAAAGTATTGAATATGTGATTATTATTTCTCACCATAGTATGTTTGCTTTTAGTCTGTTTAAAGTTTTCCTACTTTGTAACTAAACTGTATGGACACAATATAAATTTTTTGTCAGCAGTTTTATTCAGTTTGCAGGTAAGTCGGTAACTGTTTTTGATACTATCTATTATCTAGCATCGTTTCTCCAAAACATCTCCGACCACTGCTACCTACAATAGAAATGTTGTTGAGACTCAAGCGAATGAAACATACAGTTAATTTGAAAATTATTTATTTATTGAATAATTGACCAGTAATGATAACTGATAACATATTAGGTAATATGTAAAATATTAATTAATTGCAGAAAATGAGTATGTTTGTGTAAGTACCATATAAGGTACATTAAAATTTTTATTAATAAGAATATTGCAGTATTAAAGAGTAGATAAATAAAGGTATTATTTCTTATTGATGAGCATTATTTACACTGCTAAAGATTTCTGTGCGAATTTAAAAAAAAATACTGTTACATATTAAGAATCGGTCACATTTATAAAAACTATAAACATTTCTGTCTTAACAGCTAACAGTAATTTTCATTTGTATAATGTAACATTACACTAAAATTCCTAATAGAATAAATGTGCTGTTTTTTTTAGTTAGAATTGAAATATTGAAGAATTTTAAGAAAAAAATATCAATTTTTTATAAGGTTATAAAATGTAGCTCATATGCCGCTCATATTCAGGTGAAGTGAAGATATTGCTGAGAGAAAACACAGAATTAAAAACAATTTGAAAAGAAAATTACAGAAATAATGCATGCATCTTAGCGATAAGAATGAAAGGGTTTAAAAATAAGAGTATAATGCATAAATTTGCACTCACTGAATGCTATACACAAAAGAAAATAATCCGTAATGTAAACATTGAGAGAAATACAATGTACGATGACATAATCAAAGAACATGAAAATGGGAAGATATTTAAAACAACACAACATGTTCATATTCAATAATAATAAAGGATTCAACCATAAAAATCATTTTAGAAATTGAATTAGAAAATAAATAGTTGTAAAGAAATGAAAGAGGAAATTAACACAAAAAAGTTCAATAAATATTTGTCCTAAGTACAGAAGAATTAATTAAGAATTAACTAATGTATCCATTCCTAAGATTAAAAAAGATCCATAAGTTGCAAATATAATTATGTTTTAGAAGATATAATAAGATAATCATTAAAAAAAACTAGCACGAAGTATCAAATCAAAGTCCAGTCATAAAGTGATATATATTAAATTTTTAAAAATATAATTAGTAAATAGAAAACTTTCTTCATGGAAAAAAATCATGATCATACAAATAACTAAGATCAGTGAACATAATACATACGTATTGTAAATATACACATACAAATACCATCCTCTGCAATTAACAGCATGGATTTAGCAACAATAACTCGTGCGAAACAGTGTTAAATTTAGTATTTAATCTTTGGAAGGAAGACATGGATAAACATTTATGCCAATAAAGTTGATAAAATCATAAATTTGAACATAGGAAAACAAAATGCACTATAAAAACAACAAGGAAACATACAAGATCATAATATCGTTTTAAAAAAGTATCCCTTTCTGCCAGAACAGGAACGAAATATAATACAAAAATATCACCCCACTTTATCCCATATGCCACTGTGCTCAAATAATGTATGTTGGGCTATGCGCAAACACATATACATTAGTTTTACAATAAATTGTTTTTGTGAAAAGAGTGCTACAAATACCCTCTTCTGTATACATTGGTAATGCGATGAAAATGTTTTTCTATGAACTCCATAATATTTTTTTTACTAAAGCAGATAATTATTCATATATTTCCAGTTACACTTATTTTATAATCATCCTGTGTGTAGTAAACTTGTCCACACTGCATAGATTATTCGCTCGCAGCGCACATTATTCAGTCTCAATAAAGTTCAAAGCCGGGGGGCTGTTTGCAACAATGATAAAAGTGAAACAACAATGTAAATATCTAACACGGTAGAGTAGTGAGTGCACTCATAACATTGTCAGAGTGAAAGGAATATAGGAATCAATTTTAAGAATAGTAAGAAATATACCAGCCACAATCAAAGAAAGTTGAAAAAGAATGACCACAACTAATATAACACATATTAGGGACACCGCTTATAGAAAAACTGGAAAGAATGTTGACCCAATGGATTGAATGTGAAAATAATTAACTTGCTTTTAAAATATTCACATATATTATCCAAGCTAAAGAAAAGAATTTTATTTGGAACCAATTCCTATTTCATCTATGGTAAAATCATTTCGCTTTATACGTTTTTTGTGCTACACAACTTTGTTTGAAACCAATTTTTCGCAATTGGTGTACTACAAAATAAATCATGCAAATATTACCATAAAAATACACACGGGTAAAAGATATGTTAAGGGAGCTGAATTTCATAGTTACGCAAACTATTTGTACATAAAGTAACACTGACATCAGGTCATCATCATCAGAGCGGCAACCTTTCAAGAGTCCTGACCTCTAGGAAATGCCTCTTCCCCTACTATCTCTCTTCAATTCATGCTTCCTAGCTATATAAATCTTATTAACGTTTGGTATGTAATAGCTAGTGGTTGTATGTGTCTTAAGAACTTCCTCTAAAAAAATTTATACTCTTTCACTATTCTTCGAGAGGGCCCAGCAATCTGAGTAGCTTAGCACTGGTCTGATATTGGATTTAGTCCTACTTGAAAAGAGTCTCCATTAGAAATATCATTGAAGGCCGTAGTAGCATCTTTTCACCCAGTTGATGTTTTTATCATGTATTGACTCTGTTACTACTACTTGGCTAGTGAGTGTCATCCACTGAAATAGAAGTTGGTGAAATGCAAGCAGGCATGTATTTTGTCTTGGCTTCATTCACTCTGAGGTCCGTATCCTTTTCACTTTTCTCTATCGCATTAAATGCATCTTTCTGGATAGGTTCCGATTTGCCAACATTATGACGTCTGCATATTCGAGTATTTGCACAGATTTGTCATAGATGGATCATGCAGTTTGTCCTTAGGACACTCTAATAACTTTCAAATACTGCATTAAAGAATAGACAGCAAAGAAAAGCCATCGCTTTGTCTAAGTCCACCATATGTGCTTAGTGAGTCCGAGAGCTCAGATTGCATCCTTATAAAACCTTCAACATTTGACTTTGTCATCTGTTGGAGTTTTTGTGAGTTGGTGTGCTCACTTACTTCTTCATCCACTAGTCTATTATAGACATTATATTGTATTTGTCTTTAAATTATATTTTTTTGCATTCTGGCATAGACCTGATTATTTTTGTTAGTGACTTCTTTGCTTTCACTATGAAAGCAGTTTTTTTTGTTGTTGATGTTTCTTTCTAAGCCCATATCAAAAAGGGTAGTGGTCGCGTTTTTTGCTGTGAAAGATAAATAAATTATAATTATGAGATATTATGTAGATGGACACAAAACTAGAAATACAAAATGCATAAGATTACCAACGAGAAATAAATTATGTACGTTAAAATCACTTATTTTTGATGCCATGCAACTTTATAATAGTTTCTACTTGAAATAAACCAAAATAAAGAATATTTATAGATTTAAATGAGAAATAAGATTTTTTGTCAAAATATATACGAGTATAATATATCGTATCTAACTTAGGATTAATAAATAAAGAAAATAAGATAGAAGAATACTTTTGGTATGTAGTTCTTATGGAAATAAGCTTTAGTATAAAGCACCTAACGCTATGTGAAAATGATAATTATTGCACAACATTTTGAAACTTAGTTTTAAAGATAAGATACCTACTTAAAAATATAATGTAAAAAATGTTAACTTTAAAACGCAATAAGTTAAGTGTATAAGGTTACCAACTAACAATGTAAAAGTTATTACTATCATCATGTGATATTGATTAATAATATAATACATATACTATTTTGTGGAAGTCCTATAATTAAATATTAAACCCTTAGGGTAGGTAACTAGGCATTAGCATTATTTATCAGGCGGTTATTTTAAAATTATGAAATCACAGTGATTTGGTTTGACCATCTTTAGTAATGTGCGGAGTGGCCCCCTTGGACGTTGTCAGGACTCCCATCCCGTGGTGAGTGACCTCTCGAATTAGCAGCGCCAAGTTGGAGTGCAGGGAATTGGTTTCCATAGACTTGATGTTCATCAGTAGCTTGGCAACGTTCTTCCGTCGAGTCTGAGTGTGCCACACCAGTATTTCAGTGCAGTTGTTGGCTTTGGGTTCTATGTCTTCTAGTGTTATGTTGTTGTTCCTTAAAAACTGATCCTCTTCAAAGCCTGCCTTATAGGGCATGGAAGCGTTCTGCTTTAGGTACTGCAGGTTTATAGCAAACCCGGCCATGTCCACTGGCCAGATGCGTTTAGCCGGCCAAGAATCGAAGAATCCAATAACCTGGGAATTCAATAACTTCATTAATTCTAGTGTTCAAATATACCTACACAACAACTACTTATTATTTTATTGTTGCACAGTTTATAAAAATACTACAATTTTGAACAATGCTCCCTCCACAGGGTTTGACAATGATGTTGCTTTTTTTATATAATTATGGTTTACATTATACATATTATACACACTTTTCCACTGTGAACGACGGGCGAAGAAACACCGTATTCACCAATAAGTCCTACGGGGAACATTGAAATTTTTTTGGTGGTCCTAATTTCATGGAATAACCGCAAATCAAAAGTGTTATCGTCGTCACCAAAGTAGACCACGCCACTTTTTACATTTTCATGGATCCAACTGAGGGCGGCGCGCCGGTTGGCGACTCCTCGCGGAGGAGTGGACACTTTGCGGTAGTGCTCAGGCATTGGGCTCGTCATGTGGGTAAATGGAACTCCCGTTCGTCTGAAAAACCATAAATACTTTAACCGTGCAGTCAAATTAAATTAAGGAAGTGACTAATTATTTTTGTGAAGATAGCTTTCAGAATTAATAATGCAGTGGCGCATCTGATGTCCATTAGCCAACTGACAGTCTTAGCACTTAATGAAAGGAAAATGTCTTATTTGGTTGCTGATATTTACATATATATTATTTTTTTATGTGAATACCGCACAAGAGTCTCAACTGCTCCCAACTGTCTAGAGCCAGTGAGACTATGGCATCCCCTGGAGGCTGAAGGTAGTGGGGAGGGGAAGGAGACTAGGAAGGGGAAAGTTGGGAAGTACCTGGCTATTCAGATCTGGTCATCAAACATGACTAAAGCCATTTCAAGCAACGTTTCAATTCTCAATGGTGGTCTTTCACCAGGGCGATACTTAGAGTATATATGCACATTCCTCTTATTTCATTAGTATGTTTTTAAGTCCCGATGAAGATTCAGCTGAATCGAAACTAGTAGGCATATACAAAAATAAAAGTGGATTAAAACAATGTGTGTTTTTATTTCATTAAATAAAATTTATTTGCGCACGCCGGGTTCAAACCTGCGACTTCTGGATTCGTAGTCGAGCGTCTTACCACTCGACCATTCAGGTCGTCATACACATATGGACTTTCATAAATACAACTGACCTCAATATTGCCTCCACTGCGTCATTGCATGTTTTTCTATCATCTGCAACTATCCAATGAATTCTTGGAACATTCATCAACGTTTGACCGAGTCTGATAAGCTCCGGAGACTGTTCGGGTCAGGGGTACGTTGGTGTGATAAACAGGATCAAATTTAGGGATGGATCCTTATCAACGTTCTGCCGCAAATCCTCCATGTTTACTGAGCACAATTGTATGGCCGGTAAGCTGTTGTCTTCATGTTTACTATAATATCTGTAAAAAAATTCCAAGATTGAACACGAAATATGGCCACAGACGTTCGCAAAACAATATCAATAGGTATGTGATCGCAAAATTGTGTTAAATTCGCCAAATAACGTTTCTCAGAGTTTTATAATATTCCATTAAAAAAGCACATTCGTAAATAATAAGTAAGTACATCAAACAAACAAAAACACACAGATTATTTTAACGCCA
>JAGWCC010001400.1:0-60517 GCA_022651775.1 Drusus annulatus
CGCGGCATTGCCATGTGTGGCAGTGGTACAGGAATGGCCATCACCCTGAACAAACATCAAGGAATCAGGGCTGCACTCTGTTGGAGTGCCCAGATCAACGAGTTGGCACGCCAGCACAACAACGCCAATGTACTTGTTCTCCCCGCTAGATTCATCGACAACGACGCTGCAGTGGAGATAGTCAAAAAGTTCCTGTACACCGATTTTGAGGGCGAAAGACACCAACTTCGAGTGGCTAAAATCCCAATGCCTTAGAAACTATTCAACCACACTACACCGTGCACTCATCTACCAGGTAAACAATTGATTGGTAGGGCACTCCTGCGTTTTTTGCCAATCCAATCTCACATGTTCGGCTGTTGGAATAGCCCTCCATGGCCTTGTACTCCCGCACCTGCGGAGGCAAATTTCGCAGTGCATAAGCATTTACCTCAGGCAGTGTGAAGCCCTTGTCTCCACCAAAGCCACAACACCCAACCTCCTCTGGAATCAACACCTGTGTAGAGCATCTATTAGCCAGCTCCTGCATCTTATCCCCAAGCCCCATTTTTCGCATTGAGCAGGTTATGTGCACAGCCACAGGGCGATTTACAACCACAAAAGTCAACTTATCAGCCACATACTTCAACAAAAATTCAACAGGTTCATACATCTGCACCCTCTGTATTGAGTGCCTCATTCGGTGTAAACATGGGCTCTGATCACACAAAACAGGGTACTTCCCCTGCTCCGAAGCCTCCCAGAGTGCCTGTTCAAGCTCTGCCGATTTGCGATCTGCAATATCCAACATCCCCTTGCTCTCCCAGATAGTACCACAACACAACGAATCCATATTGGCCGGAAACACCACCTCATATCCACCCTTTGCCAACACCGAAATCATCTTCTCTATCAATGGCACACTACTCAAATCGCCCATAGACACACCCATAGCCTGATTGATACAGCTAGGAAAGTACACAACCTTGTCAACCGAGGAGGTTATTGGCAACTGAACAGCAACCCTTTTTGATCGCGAATCTGGCATTGCCCTATTCCAAAGAGGCACTGCTCCTCCAGTCACTGCCCTTAAACCTCTTGTCACACCCCCCATAACCTTGTCACCCAACAACATGTGGCTCCAGTGTGCAATCCTCAATATGGGTCGAAACATCTGCTTGACACCCGAGAAATGGTTAGCCACAAAACTACCAACACCATGCACCACTCCCCCTCTGCTAACCTGCTGCTCACGCAACCAGTGGGTCAAATCACCAACATTTATATCCATAGGACAGCTCGTGGAGCACAACCCATCGGCCACACAACTCTCATTTCCAAGGTATTTATAGCCTCTCTGCAACTCAGCCCTGTATCGCCTCTGATCGGGCAATAGACTAAGTCTCGATATTTCTCGCTGAACCACAATCCTTTGACGCGACGACAGAGTCAAACCACTACTCAAACAGTTGGGCTCACAAAAGCCACACTCAATGCACTTATCAACTATTGGATTGGTGAGTGGTAGCGGTTTAAGATCCCTAAGGTGGCACAGAGGGTCATCGTTGAAGATAACCCCCGGGTTCAATAACCCCTGGGGATCCAGCAGTTGCTTCACCGCTTTCATCACCTCAAACGCATCTGCACCCCACTCATACTCCACAAACGGAGCCATATTTCGTCCCGTTCCATGCTCTGCCTTTAGGGACCCATCATACTTATCCACCACCAACTTCACCACCTCGCCCATCATCGCAGCATATCTATCGATCTCTGATTGGGTGTCAAACGACTGATTAATAATGAAATGTATGTTCCCCTCCAGTGCATGCCCATAAATACAGGCATCTGCATAGCCATGGCTGCACAACAACTCCTGAAGCTCTGGAATTGCTTCGGGTAACAGATGGAGCGGAAAGGCAACATCTTCTATCAAGCATGTCGTTCCCTGGCGACGCAATCCTCCAACAGCTGGGAAAACCCCCGACCGAATCGCCCAAAATGGGGCATACTCCTTTGGGTCAGAGGTGAAATGAGCTGCCCTAACCAGCGTAAATTCATCTAAAACCGTCAGAATTTGCGAAATATTAGCCTCCAACTCTGCTCCACTATCGCCACGCGTCTCCACCAACAGAGCAGATAACCCCTCACCCGTTGTGTCATTTACCGCCCTAAGCGAGACACTATCCAACAACTCTGCCGCCGCAACAGCATGTTGTTTCAGTGCAACAACTGCCCTACAAACCTCTCGTATGTCACTGAAATAGAGCATTGCACTAGCCTTAAATGGCTCATCGACAACACTACTCATGGTCACCTGCGACAAAAAGCCCAGCGTCCCCTCAGACCCCACCATCAGGTGCAACAGAATCTCAAACGGATCGCTATACATCACCAAGGGCAACAAATTTAACCCCGTTACATTTTTTATGCTATACTTTTTGCGAATTCGCTCGGTCAACTCCAAATTTGATCCAACCCGAGCGTGCAACCTCTCCAAACCCTGGATCACCTCGGGGTGATTCTGCATAAATTTTTCTCTACTACTCCGACTCTCAGTGTCCAAAACCGTGCCGTCCCACAGTACTATCCGTGCCCCAACCAACATTCTATCACTATTGGCATGGGTTCCACACCACATTCCCGAGGCATTATTTGCAACAATTCCACCAACCATTGCACTCTTGATCGAAGCCGGGTCGGGTGCAAACCTACGCCCAAAAGGCTTCAAGAGTCTATTGACACGTTCACCCAAAATCCCTGGCTGCATGGTGATAGTCAACCCTTTATCAGATATACTATACTCTTGCCAATGTTTACCCGCCACAATCATCACCGAGTCGCTCATGGCCTGCCCCGAGAGGCTAGTCCCCGCCGCACGAAAGGTCACCGCCACACCTAGTTCCGATGCCAAAGCCATCATTCGCGACACCTCACCCTCGTCCTTAGCCCTGACCACCACCTGCGGAATCATCCGATAGAACCCCGCATCTGTGCCCCACGCCAGTCGCCGAAGCCGATCTTGATAGACCCTATCCTTGGGCACAAACCCCAATACTCCATCTATAAATTTAGAAACCGCCCCACTGTCCATAATATCATTCCACTAATTTATCCACCAGACCAACACTCACCGTTCTGCTGCCCCGTCCAACACTATTAAATGCCCTAACCCGAAATACCTTGCCACTCCGATGAACAGCCTGCGTGTAGAAAGGACTCTTGACCGTTGGCTCTGAGCCATCTGTTGTGTATCGCAACACAAAGCCGGGAATTTGCATATTTACATACACCTTGCCATCTCTCTCAACCACCCCCGGCGATGGGATTCGGTAGTTAAAACCTCCCGAATAGTGATCCAACCGCGGCAGATGTAAACTCCCCAAAACTGAGTAATAACCACCCAATTCCCAATTATACATCAACTCGCTCTGCTCCAAATTGGGCTCCGTCGCCCACAGCGGATCTCCACTCCAACCACGCTCAGCCAACGAAATCAACTTTGGCAGCATCATATACTGAGTCATATCACCACTTTTCAGTGTCTCACTCCACAACAAGCCCTTGACCCCCAGGATATTACTCTTGCCATAATCTGTCAACCGCTCCTTGTGCTGAAAGGTACCAGCAGCAATTGGATTACCATTCAGATCAATCTTCGAATTTTTGTAGTAGTCAAAGGGAATAAACGAGTATGGCTTGTCAACATCGGTGAAACTGCCCCAATAGTAACCCGGCTCATCAAAGGCCTTGTAGTAGGCCATATCAAAATAGTTGTTCGACACACAGCTCAAAACAACCTTAAAACCAGCATTGGCAAGTTTATAGGCCAGATCCTCAGACCCCCACCCAAGCACATTGTTCCAAACATCGAGTTGAAAACCTTTGCCACTAAAATCTGGATTTGGAATCAACTTACGAGCTCCATCAAGTTGCGTAAACCGCATTCCAGCCTCTTCCCAACCCGAAACCACTAAGCCCCGCGACTCCAAAATTTTGCTCACCCTACCAAAATAGTAGAGCCAAAGATCATCAACCTCCCGCACATTTGGTTCTACAACCTTCAACCTCTCAAAGGCCGGAGATCGAGCCCATGCACCTTTTGGCACCTCGTCGCCACCCAGATGAACGCTCCTCAATGGTGCTCCTGCCTGTGCATACATCGCCTGAAGATCACCTACAACACACTCCACAAAGCTATACACCGACTCCAACGACACATCCATCACATTGTCGTTCCAACTCTGAACCGATCTATACACCGATTTATCCTCTGGATCAATCGGTCTATACCTCACCGCCTCCACACTGTCCCCCGCCGCCATCAACCGCCAATACCGTGCCTCCATAGATTTAATCGCCGCACGAGCATGGCCTGGGGTCTCAACCTCTGGGATAACCTCAATGTGACGAGCGGTAGCGTATTTTAAAATTTCCACAAAATCGGCACTCGAATAGTGCCCACTTCCAGTTCTATTATTCACATCAGCTCCCGAACCATAGGTCGGCAACAACATCTCCAACTCACTGCCCGCACCACGCCTCGACCCAACTCCAGTCAACTCAGGCAATGAGGGCATCTCAACACGCCAACCATCATCATCACTAAAGTGAAAATGAAAAACATTTATCTTATAGAGTGCCAACAGATCCAACATCTGGAGAATCTCCGACTTTTGTCTAAAATTTCGTGCCACATCAATATGAAATCCACGATATCCAAAGCGGGCTGCATCAACCACCTCTGCCACGGGGATCAAAATTTCGCTCTGCTTGGCGGCAAATACCGCAGGGGCCATCAGCTGAATCAGCGACTGAACACCATAGAAAAATCCCGCCTCACCACTAGCCGTAATCTCCACCCCACCATCTCTAACACTCAACATATACGATTCATCACCCTGTGCCCCATAAACCACACCCCTAATAAAACTAATCGCACCCTCAAAACTCTGCTCCTCAACATCTGAACTCTGCTCAACAACACTAAAATGGCTCCCAAACAGAGACCCTAGTGTTGCCGCTAAATACCCCGATGCCGATCCACAACCCTCCAGATCCAAAATAGGAGTCCGTGCCGAGAGTCTAAAATGACCATCACCAGCGACATAACTCACAGGCGTTGGCAGGATTGGGCAGAGCGTTGAGATATGTTGTAGCTCTATCTGACTATTCTGCTCATATATCTTCGCGGGGGTAACAATCCCTACATTATCCCTTGGCGAGCGTTTCAGTTGCTTCTCCTGGGTCGAGGCAATGACCTGAACTGCAGGCAGATTGGTGTATATCCCCGTAGACTCATTCAGCATATAAAATCCATGAGCAGCATCGGTATAGTTGACAACCCAATTGCGACCCACATACTCCACAACAAAACTTTTTCCAGCACCAACTGCTTTGAAATCAGCAGTTGGAACCATCTCAAACAGCTCACCATTGATTCGCTCAATGGTGACATTGCTCCCTGGCTGCGGCTGCTTAACGCCACGTCCATAGTTGAAATAGATTTTCCAACCAGAGGCTGGAAGAGTCTGCCGACTATTGTTTGTGAACGTCAATCGATTCAGAGTCTGCACCTCCCCCAGATAATTATTCTCCACCACCTCCCACCTAACATTGACCATCGAGGCCAAAGGCTGCATTGGGGAACTACCAAAAAGATTGACAAACAGAGACAAACAGATCAAGGAGACAACAATATTTTTCATAGTTTCTATTTTTTACCGATCTACCAAAGCACCCACAACCCCATCGGCCCCAGTGTAGTACACTACCCCATCGCCAAATGGCCAAACCGTACCCACCAGTGTATTACCCACCTTATATCTCCATTTCAACTCTCCCGTCAGGGCATCGAGTGCAAAGATAACTCCATTTTTTGTGCTTCCATAGACAGTTCCATCTCTCTCTCTAAGCATAGAAGCAGCATGATCATATCCATAGCCAACATTGCTGACCCACAACCTCACCGCCTTGTCCCCAACCGCCGAGTAACACACCACACTATCCTGCATCGTCTTACTATATATCCGCAATCCATCTTCCGACACCCCAATAGACTCCCTGACCATCGACTGCGAGCTCCGCCAAACAGTCTGCCCACTCTGCAAATCAACCGCCGAAAGCACCCGATCGGGAGCCGTAAAAAACAACTTCCCATTCGCCACCACTGGCCAAACAGCTGCAGGCGAAAAGTGCAACCCTGCTCTGCCACCGCTCCACTGCCACATCAACTCACCACTATTGGAGTCCAGACAATACATCTTGCCGTCCCAAGCACCAAAACACACCTTCCCGTCACTAACCACTGCCCGGGCCTCAATATACCCCCCAACACCTCTATACTCCCACTTTAGCCGACCCGTAACCAAGTCAAATGCCCTAAAACAGCCATCACTAGCCCCAATATATACCACCCCCCGATCAATTGTTGCACAGCCCAATACTGGCCCGCCACACTCAAATCTCCAAATTTCTGCCCCAGTCAGAGCATTTAAACAGTAGACATTCCCATCACACGATCCAAAAACAACCAATCCATCAGCAACACCCGCCGTGCCAACAATCCGATTACCCGTCTGAAATCTCCACAACTTTTGCCCCTCCAACAGATCTAAACACAACATCTGCCCCAAATCATCGCCCACAAACACCAACTGACTCCAAACAGTTGGTGACGCATAAATGGCAGAGCCTAAATTGATTCTATACAGCTCTTCGACATTGATAAATTTCGAATTATCCGAAAAATCTGCCCGTGCAAACCCCGAATTATCGATTCCAAAATAGGACTCACTCAGTGAATATCCGCCCATCTTGTGAGCCACAACTCCACGCCCCATGGTCTCTGCCCTGATCGAATCTGCCCCAACAGTGTAGAGCGTAAACCCACCCCCCTCGCTATTTTTATCCCTAAGCGAAGACCGATTGATGAAAGCAGGTAGACCATCATAACTTGCCAAACGGCTACTATGATAATGCCCCCCAATCACCGCCTTGATATTAAACCCCCTAGCAACATCAGTCACCTCATACCAGTTGTCAACATCGGAGCTCAACAGCGGATAGTGGGTCACCAGAACAACCGCCCCATTATCTCTAACAGACTCTAATTCTGACCTCAACCAATTTAAATCCTGAGGTGCAACATGACCGTCCATCATTCGAACAACGGGCCCCGTATTGAAGCCCAAAAACTTAACCCCATCATAATCGAAGCTAAATCGCTCACTGCCATAAACATGGCCAAAATCGGTTGCACCCGACTCACTCCACTTAGTTTCATGATTTCCCGAAACAGCCCAGTACTTGGGCCCCAACCTACCCAAGATCCCTTTGGTCAGCTCCAGCGAGGCACGATCTCCATTCTCAGTCAAATCACCCGCAACCAGCACAAAGGCAACATCTGGAAGCTCATTGATCTGCTCCACACATCGGGTCAAATCCGCCACCGTTGACTCTTTGCCAACCTGAATGTGGGTATCACTGATAACCACAAACCTAAAATTTTGAGCCACCCCAAGTCCATAAAACAGTAACATCGGCAGCACCAACAGCAATCTTTTCATAAGCTACCTATATAAATAGTATTTTTTTGAGATCTCCCTAAATTTATCCACCCCAGAGTACCAAAACTCACTTATATCCTCAAAACGATTTCGCTTCGAGAAGGTAACCCTAACATATTCACTACCCGAAACCTTGTCAAACATGTTGAATCGCCCCTTGTCGGCATGGTCAAAAACAGCTCGCTCTGGCCATAACCTCGCCACCTCCTGCATGACATAAAACTGTATCTCAGACAGTTTTACAACATCAAAATCTAGAATATGTACCTTCACCCCTTGCAACAACACGCCCTTACCCACTGCATAGTATGGTCTCATGTAAAAGGGTCTGAAATGAACCCCTGCCAGTGCCAGGGAATTCAGACCTTGTGCCAGCTTCTCGGCATCGACCCACTCCGCAGCAAAGAGCTGAAAAGGCAATGTATACCCAACTCCGATAGACATATACCCCAACTCACCAAGGATACCCGAAATTGGGTAGAACTCCGCCGAAACCGCCTCAGGAATATGTGATGACGGAAGCACCCACTGCAAACCTGTATCTTTGTAGGTCATCTCTCTTCGCCAACCCTTCATCTCAACCACATGAAGAACACACTTCCCCTTCAACATGCCCTCTCCATTGAGCAGCAGAGCCAACTCCCCACAGGTCAACCCATATAAATAAGGTATCTTGAACTGGCTCACCAACGACTCCAGCCCATCATCAACCAAACTGCCCTCAATTTTTAGACCTCCAATTGGATTTGGACGATCCAGCACCATAAACTCAACTCCACACTCAGCGGCAGCCTGCATAGACAAGCCCATGGTGCTAATAAAAGTGTATGATCGACAGCCAATATCCTGAATATCATAGACTAGAACATCAATACCAGCCAACATTTCAGCCGTTGGCACCTTTGTTTTCCCATGCAAGGAGTAGACCTTCACACCTGTCACCTTGTCCACCTCATCTTTGAGCATATCACCAGCATAGGCATCGCCCCTAATCCCGTGCTCGGGTGCAAACAGAGCCACAAGATTGACATTGGTAGCCTGATGCAGTATATCAACAGTCGATTTCATCTGTGAATCAACCCCCGTGGGGTTGGTGATCAACCCAACCCGTTTACCCTCCAAGGATTTGAAACCCTGCCTCTGGAGAACATCAATACCTGTCTGAACACGCTCCTGCCCCATCAATGAGTTGAGGAGAAACAAAGCAAAACTCAAAATTAAAAGTAACCTCTTCATAACTAGCTTTTTTCAGTATCTATTTTCTTGCCATAATTTGGGTCTATCCTCAACATCATTGCAGCCACAATTGGCACAATGCTACAAATCATCACCCAGATAAAGAAGTTTTGGTATCCCAACTGCTCCTGAATCCAACCCGCAAACATTCCTGGAAGCATCATTCCTAGTGCCATAAACCCAGTACAGATTGCATAATGTGCCGTTTTGTGCTCCCCATCAGCATAATACATCAGGAATAACATGAATGCTGTGAAGCCAAATCCATAGCCAAACTGCTCAATAAAAATACAAATATTAATCACCAACATACTATCGGTCTGCACTATACTCATATAAACAAACGTTAAGCAGGTCAGCAGCATAGTCATCATCATTGGCCAGAGCCACTTTCTAAGACCACCCCGCGAGGCTGCAACCCCTCCAATTATACCCCCCAGTGTCAAACCAATAATCCCCACCGTGCCGTAGACAAATCCCACCTCGCCAGTGGTCAATCCAAGACCCCCAATCTCTCGCGAATCGAGCAAGAATGGGCTGATCAATTTCAACAACTGAGCCTCCGAGAAGCGAAATGTTAGCATGAAAAATACCCCTGCTAGGGCGTGAGGTTTTTTGAAAAAGGAGGAAAACGTGTGGGTAAACTCCTTCAAAATAGCAGAGCCAGTCTGTTTACCGCTCGATTTGTCAGACTCGGGTTTTGGCAGAAAAATTCGATGGTAAAGGCTAAAGAGTATGAACAGCCCCGCCAGGACAAAAAAGGTCATTGACCATGCAAAGGTTATATTTCCCGAAAGGCTCTTGAAACTGGCCGAGGAGCTGGTTGTAAGTTTTGGATCGGACTGAAACACCATGTAGGCGGGCTTATCCCAGTTTGTCTCATTGAACACAAGTCGCTCCCCATGAATCAGGGCAATACTCTTGTCCCCACTACCCAACGAGGTGTTGAGCACCATCTCTTTACCAACCTCAGGTTTTGCCGAAAGTCTCACCACTGCAACTCCAACATTACCAGCCAACTTACCCTGCGAAATCTCTCGATGCTCACCAAAATTGGCTCTAATCCAACCACCCAAAGGCTTAGACACACTCTTAGTCCACCACCCCTCTTGAACCATAGCTGCTCCCGAACTGGGCGTTGCTACCTCTTTGGCTATAAAACAGTTCTGTTGATTCAAACTCTTCACCTGCTCCAAAAACAGACTCAAACTATCCCTATCAACTCCACCTACCCCAAGCTCAACCAGAGGCTGATCCAGCACAAAATGGGGTTCACCAGCCGAAGCCTCAACAGCGGTGGTGGTGGGGACGTGAAACGACGAAACTGTGTGAGAGGGCGAGACATTGACCGCAATCTTTAGCGGTTCAACACCCGAAGTGCTCTCCAAAAATCCAGCCAAAATAATCAAAACACCCTGCCCCATAATTGTTGCAACACGATAGAACGTACTACGTATTCCCACAAACAGAGCCTGTTGATTCGTATCCAGGGCCAACATATAGAACCCATCGGCAGCGATATCATGAGTGGCCGAACTGAACGCCAGCAACCAGAAAAATGCTAAAGTAGCCTGGAAAAAGAACGGCAACGGGATCGAAAATGCAATCCCCGCAAACCCAGCACCAATCAGTAGTTGCATTATAAAGATCCACCATCGCTTGGTCTTTAATGTATCTACAAATGGACTCCAAAAAGGCTTAATCACCCACGGCAGATATAACCAACTGGTGTACAGGGCGATATCTGTATTAGAAATCCCCATTCGTTTGTACATAATCACCGCAATGGTCATCACCGCAACGTATGGCAGCCCCTCGGCAAAATAGAGGGTTGGTATCCAAGCCCATGGCGACCTGCTCTTGTTTCTTAACTTTTCTGCTTTCATGCCTTATTTTTTGATTTTAAACATCATAAGTTGTCTTCAATAGAGGCTCCTAACCATAGCCCCTGGATAGTAATGTACCAGTATATCGGAATATCCATACCCCTTTTCGCCCATCACTGCCGCACCAATCTGACACAACCCAACTCCATGACCCCAACCTGCTCCAGTCAGCAAAAAGCCATCGCCCTGCCGCTCAACCACAAATGCCGAGCTATATAGGTGAGACTCAGAGAGTGTGCGACGAATCTCAAGTTCCTTGCCAATCACACGAGTCCGCAGTGAACCAACAATTTTCAACCGCGTGATTCTGCCCGATGTTCCCCTTTCAATTGGTATTAAATCTCTGATCTGTCCATAATTAACCCCAGAGCGTCTGTAAATCAGCTCAGACAACTCGTCAACTCCATACACCTGCGTCCATCGATAGAAGTCGGTGGTCTCTTGGTCATAATTGTTCAACACCTGAGCCAAAATCTGCTTATCATTTGTGTTACAAAATGCTGATGGACTAGTGGTTATCCAAGCCTGTGCCTGACGATGATCGCTCAAATCGGGCAACTCACCGGGCTGATCATCGTCCCGCAATTTGACTAAATAGGGGTGATCAATAGGCTCCCAACAATTTTGAAACTCCTCCAAAACACCACCACAACACTTCGAGAAACGGGCATCACAAATTTTATCTCCATACTCCATGACCTCACCCCGAGTCTGATTCACCGCCGTCAACACCCTTTGCCAACTGGCCCAGGCACGAGTAACTCCCTGATAACGTTGGCAATGGTCGTCTGCACAGACATCAAAATCTAGATGATCTTCTCGATCATACCACCTAACCAACTCTGCCTGACTCTCAACCACCGCCGTGTAGGAGGTTGGTGCACACTCAAGCTCTCCACTCTTCTGAATTTGAGCCAACAACCAACTTCGCGAGATAACAGCATGAGCCTTCAACAACTCCAACGAGGCCGTGGCACTCATCTCTGAACTAATCACACTAACCAGATACGATTCAACCCCAACAATGTTGATCAGCGAAATCAGTCCATCACGAACAATCAACCTCAAAGCACCCTCAAATAGCTGATCCTCTGACCGTTGCCAGTGAAATCCTATCCCAATCACAACATCTTTAACCATAAACCTTGACCCTGCGGCAGATGGTTCAAAAACCAACTCAGCATAAGTATCACCTCTCCACAAAACGGAATCACCCTCAACAGTCACACATTGGCTACCCTCAACTACCACTCCATTAACTACATAAGCAGCATCGAACCGCACCTCAATCCGCTCTGCACTCAACACTCCAACACTAACCCTAGGCTCAATCATCTCACCCTACAGATTAGAAATTTTTGCTGCAATGCCCTCAATCCACTCGCGGCCAACACAAACCTCACCATATATTGCTGCAATATCATCAGCCGTGATCTTACGAAAATCCTTCTCCACAGGTGTAATTATTACCCCCCCCATATCAACCGAAGCTGGACTGATCAGAATATTTGACTCTCCTTCAGCAAAATAGCAGCTGGGACGGTGTGCTGCACGTGGAAAAATTGTGCTGTACCATCTCTGTTCATCGTTGTCAAACCAGGTCAGTATATTTAACATCGGCTCAGCCTGGCCATCTATCTCACCCATTGCCTGGACAAGGGTGTCAAAAAACTCTATCGCCAGATCCCTATCCGTCGCCTGGATCACAAAACCACTTCGTAAATATTGTGCATCGGTTAAACTAACCTTCAGCCCATCAACCGAATACACCATATGACTTTGCATCTGCACAACATCGGTCTCAACTGGCATAAACCCTCTGTTACCTGCCTGAAAATGGGCATGATCGGGAGCCGAAGCACCACACTTTGGTCCATTATAGAACACCACATAATCGTCCAGATCCCTGGCCAGATCCAGCATCACCCCATATCGACCCCCAATCAGCTGATCGGTGTGCTGAAATGTGGGGATCGTGAAGTGAACAGGAAAGATCGGAAACGGATTTAGCAAAATCTGATAATCCTCTCCAAACCCTATTCCCGTCTGCTGGGCAGGAAGATTGGCGGGACACAAAAAACACTTTCGCTCAGCAATTGACTGAGCATCAACCTTTGCACCAGATGATTGAATCCGACTAGGGTTGAACTGAACCCTCACCCTGAAACCACTCACATCAAACTCCTTGGTCTCCACCCTACTCAAGGCATCGAAATTTGTTCTTGCCAACTCCCACTCCCCAATCTGCCTCTTCATCAACTCCTTGACCCTTTGCGAACCTGCACTCATATCCTGTTATATTATTGATTCATCAAAACACGTGCCTGAAGCTCCCAGGTACGAATCCTATCCTTGTACAAGTTGTGGGCGTTACTCTTTACAATATCCAGAGAGGCATCGGAGTTGTCGTCCCATCGGCGACATAGATACAACACATCATAGATTCGACCAATTTGGTAGTGACGCGAGAAGTTCAACCCAAGTGCATAATCCTCCCCATAGCTGGTGTTTGGCACCTTGATCTGTCTCAAAACAGGGGTGTAAAATGCCCTAGGAGCCCCCAAACCATTAATCCTCAACGCATTGTTACGCCCATTCTCAGGTGTCCACTCTTTGTGATCTATCACTCCTGGGGCGATCATATTCATCTCAAAATCGGTCAACATGTAGGTGCCTACAACCATTGCACAGTTCTGCTGATAGAACGCCTCAACGATCTTCTGAAGGGTATTCTCGTCACTATAAACATCATCACTATCTAACTGAACCGCAAATTTCCCACACTGCGGGTGGTGAACTCCAACATTCCAGCATCCACCAATGCCCAGTTCACGGTTCTCTGGCACAACATGGATCACCCGCTCATCTGCAGCCAACTTTGCCACCGCCTGCGTTGTTCCATCTGTGGAGTAGTTATCAACCACTATGATATTAAATTTAAAATCTGTCTTCTGCTTCAAAACCGACTCAATGGCATCGGCCACCGTGCGGATTCGATCCCTAACGGGGATAATCACTGAGGCCTCAAACTCAAATTCAACGCTATTAAACTCTATCTTTCTAAAGTTTGGCTCTAGATATGCACCAATTTTTCGCAGGTGATCTGTGCACGCTGCCTCCATCTCAATCTGTACACCTCTATTTTTAGGGTCCACATAGTCAAAAATTTTGGCTCCACTCTTGTGAGTGTCATTCTCCACCTCTGTGTAGAGATATTCATTAATGTGCACCAGATCTGCCACTTGCGACACCTTCAACCGAAGATCGTAGAGCCCTGCCGCTGAATACTCTGCCACCATTGAGCTGACTGCAGTTTTCAACGCACCCAAGTTGTACAACTGCACCGAGCCAAAGTTAAAGTCGTCCCTAAGGCTACCCTTTTGATAGGCAATCACGGGGCAATTTGTTTTTTTACCATCAACAATCTGGTTGTGATCCGAGTAGACCATTCCCGCCTGTGAATCTGCCGCAATACCCACCATACGATCCAGTGCAAGATATCCAAACCGCAGATCGTCACTCTTGGTGTATACCAAGGCAAACTCTGCATGGGCACGCTCGGCAATTTTCCGCACCGTTGCCGTGGATCGCATAGAATCTATCTGAACCACCTGACAACCCGCCACCTGATCGGTGCAATTATTGTCAGTCATCAAAAAAATATTTCCCACAAGCCCCGAACTTCTCAAAGACTCAACACTCTTGGCAACCTGTGCTCCAGAATGGAACGGAATAAAACAATCTATCATACATTTCATAATCAGTAATATTTCGGTTACTTACACAACATATTTTTACTCTTCATACAGCAGATAAGGAGCACGCTGTACCCTAAACTTTGCCACATCGTCCTGCCAGATTTTGGCAATCTCATCGGCCGTTTTTCCTTCAATAATCATCTTACGGATATAGTCAACCCCCACCAACTTCTCAAAAAAAGGTGTGAAAAATGCATCTCCCATCTTCAAATTGCTATACGCATCAATCACATAAGATAGGTCAAAATAAGAGTGGTCATTCTCAGTCTCTACAATCTTCATACTATAGCCATCACGCAGATCAACACCATAACATTTTTGATCCAGCAGCGGCGGATTCTTGGCACCCGGAACACTCCTTGGTGTAAAATTAAACTCACACCCTGTCATCTTTGGGTGACCATAGACCTGAAATGGCATCTCCGTACCTCGGCCCAAACTAACCACCGTGCCCTCAAACAGGCAGGTAGATGGGTATCTATATATTGCCGTCATGTTGGGCAGATTTGGCGATGGAGCAATTGGCAGTGTGTAGAGGCTTCTATGGGTGTAGTTGGTGCAGGGAACAACTGTCAAATCACAAACCCGCCCCTCAGGCAACCACCCTTCACCATTGACCATCAGTGCAATTTCACCCAAAGTCATGCCGTGAACAATCGGAATTGGCAACCAACCAACACCCGATTTAAACTTCATATCCAGCACCGGCCCATCAACATAATGCCCATTGGGATTTGGACGATCCAGCACCAGCACCCCCTTATTGAACTCAGCACAGGCGTCCATCAGCCTCACCATAGTAATATAGTAGGTGTAGAACCGCAGTCCAACATCCTGAATATCAATAACCATCACATCAAACATCTCCATCGACTCATCACTGGGTTTTGGAGTTTTCCCATCATACAGCGAACGAATAGGTATCCCTGTTTTGGGGTCAACCGAACTTGAGACATGCTCTCCCGCATCGGCATCTCCACGAAAACCATGCTCAGGCGAGAAAATTGCCACCACATTAAAACTATTCTCAACCAACATATCAACCAGATGCTGCTCACCAACCATACCCGTGTGGTTGGACATCACAGCAATTCGCTTGCCCTGCAGCTGTTCAAAATAGATCTGCGTGGACTCAGCCCCCACACCAATTGGGGTTGGTTGGGCACCACAATTTAGCCCCAAAACCAGAGCACAGAGTAAAACTATAAACCTATTCATCGCCGATCTATGATTATGAGGTGGATTTTTTAAAAAAAATGTTAGGTGAAGAATATGACTGAGATCCAGCGTAGTTGAACCCTAATTATAGGTCACCTTTTCAGAGACTGCACTCTCGGTATTATCAACATTGAGCGAACAGACAAAGTATTCGCCCTTTGTGCTGAGTATACATTCACTCCCAGAGGTGATCTTCACCACCCGAGCCTTGCCCGCCTCCATTCGATACACAACCGACCGAAGACCACTACCTGTACTCCAACTTAGCTTCGCTCCCGTCAACACTACATTAGAGGGAGTTGTTGGGTCCACAACCGTCTTGCGACCCATGAACGGAACCACAGCAGGATCTCGATACTGAAGCTTGAGAGCATCAATAATACCAATCTTATTTGAGAAAAAATACTTAGCCGAGTACATAACACTCCCCTGCACCTTGCTCTTGCGACCTGCCAACGAAAACTGAAGAGCCAACTCACTTGTGGTCTGCATCAGTGGATCTGTAATCAGTGGATCACCAAACCTATATAAACCATGTCCGATCACCAGAGCAGCTTTATAGTTTGAGCCAGACCAATAGTTTAGTCTATCCGTAAAATTGTTCGAACTACTCCCCGTGCTCAAGTACAACTGGGGAATCACAATATCAATCCACCCCTGCTTACACCACTTTGACACATCGGCAAATAGACTACCAAAATTTTTAACCTCATCGGGTGCAGGGCTTATACTAAACAACATACCTGGACGCCTGAGCACCATCATGTCATGAATACCCTCTACCACCTTATCCACATTGCCACGCCTAAAATCTCCAATGTTGGCATATCCAGCCCCATACTTAACAAAATCAGCATTGTCGTTCAAACCCGCTCCTGCCACACTCTCAGGATAGAAATAGTCGTCCAGATGGATACCATCAAGATCATACTTGGTGATCACATCCTCAATAATATCCACAATCCGCTTCTGAACCGCAGGAAGAGCTGGGTTGTAGTACTGAATATTTCCGAACTCTTTCAACAGCGTCGGATCAATCTTTGCATCGGGGGTGGGGAATGCCCCCCCCTCGACACGGGTAGCAACCCTATACGGATTCATCCACCATGCTCCATGGCTCAAACGATGAGTTATAATATGCATCGGCCATGCCTCGAATCTGAACAAAGATGGTATTAACGTTACACTCAACAAATTTATCTAAATAACTAACATACAAAGCCTTTTGTTCAACTTCGTTATAAATACTTTGTGGCCAATCCAACCCCCAAACCGTGGTGAGCCAAACTGCCCGCATCTCTTTTTTCGCCCTTATATCAACCACTGGTGGTGGATTTGGATTTGGGTCTGGCTCTCCGCCCCCCTTGTTATCACAACCAGCCAAAATAGTGGACATCGAGATGAAAAACAAAAATAGAACCTTCCTCATAATGTCAAATTATAAAAGGTAATTAAATTCTAAATAAAATACTGTCCAGACCCAATACTGAGCCCAGACAGTACTCTAAGTAGTAGAAAACATTTAACGATATGTTTTTTTATGTAGTGAAACATACTCTTTGCCACATTCTTGTCTGCTCTTTTGGGCATCTTTTCCACCTTTGAACCTCGATTTAGCCCGCTAAATCTTCGGCTCAAAGGCGAAAAATAAATCCCAAAATCGCTATCCAATAATGTATCAATAAATATTTTCTACTACTTAAAAATCGATAATCAGACTATGGAACCACCGGAGCCTTAACCTTCTTTGGCACCTTGATGATGGCAAATCCAGCATCGGTGTGTGCAGTGTAGAGATACAAGTCACCATCAACAACAGCCCAATTCGCCGCAGGGTTATGGCTAGTACTCAAAGCTGCTTGTACTGAGTAGGTCATAATTGGAACTCTGTCTGCCGCCTCTCTGGCACTAAAGGTATCGATCGCCTCCTGCATATCTTCGCCTCTACTGAGGTCATAAACCCCAAATTCCGAGTTATTACCTGCCTGCCTATGGCCATTGGTAGAGATCAAATAACGCTCTCCATTATACTCAAAAATCCGAGCATCACTAGCAATCAACCATGGCGAACTTGCAGTCGTGTTTGTGTTGGTTGCCCCAATGGTTGCCAGTTTACTACCGGAATTGTCATAGATTGCCAAAGGCATTGCATGGCTCGTATAGATATAGTTCTCAGTTCCAGGGATTCTATTATAGGACATATACGACGAAGCACCTGTGTAAGCTGCGAAGAATATCGGACTATCAATAGTTGTAAAACCTGTCACAGTCAGTCGCAACACCCATAAACTAGCATTATCACCCATAAAGATGAACCCATTGCCACTGTCGTCAATATCGATCGACAGGGTGTCGCCATACCTAGCTCCACCACCCGCAACAGGCTCTATTACAGAGACTGTTGGTGCAGCCGTAGGATCGCTAGCCAACCAATGGTAAATTTTCAAACCACCACTAGAAACAGCACCCGCCAGATTCGAAACGTAAACATGACCATTAGTGATTCGACCTGCACTAACTGCAAACGTTCCTCCAGCAATTCCTGTGGGATTCAACATAATTGGTGTCAAAGCACCCTTTGATGGTGCCTTTTCTATAATTTCTGACACTGCCAGAAGATGTGGAAGTGTCCCTCCAGTTCTCGAAACAACCAACACATGCTTACCATCAAAGTCAGAACTACGAGTTGTCGCACTAGCAAAATGAGGATATACATTGGCCGTAGCCGCAGAGTAGTCATATATAACCTTCTTCGAGAAGTCTGCCCCAACAGGAGGAAGATCGTACTCAATGGTCACAAAATACTCCCGTTTACGCTTGCCATTCACCACAGCAATTGTCCGCTTCACCTTCTTCTCCCCTGGTGCGATTGTAAAATCATATGTTTCAGCATCTAATTGAGCCCTAGGAGAGACCACCGAAGAGAACTTAATTGCACTTAGATCAGTCAACAGATCAACCGCGGGAAAGGTGATCTCCTTGGTGGCTTCATCAACCGTGCCAGCCAAAACCATGTCACCCTCAGGTCCTGCGTTCAAAATAGAGATCTCCATTATGACGGT
Organism: Drusus annulatus; assembly: GCA_022651775.1. NCBI lineage: Eukaryota > Metazoa > Arthropoda > Insecta > Trichoptera > Limnephilidae > Drusus > Drusus annulatus. Next base: position 18,708 of record JAGWCC010001400.1, read on the forward strand.
CAAATCTTTCGACTCTGGGATTGGCTTCTTCTTCTCACACGAGAACAACATAAAAAGCGGGATAAACAGCAACCCTATATATATATTAATTTTTCTCATAATTGTATTGATTTATATTTTACGACTAATTCGTGAGTTACTTAACTACAACTCAGTGGACCACCCCTCTGTCTGTGCCAACTCAAAGCCCTTGTCCTTGTACGAGAGACGCTGAGCCTTGCCAATGGGTGCCAGATATGGATTGACACCTACTTGGTTGAGGAAGGGTTTACGGGGTTTGATATTGGTTGGCGAGTAGAAACCGACCATTGCCGCCGCATTGGTACCGTCATACTTAATCAGCAAACCAGCAGCATTTGTAACAGCCAGCACATTCTTCTGAGCCGCAACCAACAGATCGGGAGCTGATGCCTGAATATTTACCCATGTACCCAACATAATATCCTTGTTTTGAGTCTCATCCATGTACTCCAATTTTTTCCAGCGCCTTAGGTCAACGATCCTTGAGTGCTCGAAAGCCAACTCCATACGACGCTCCCTGCGAATCTCCCACAGCAGAGCTGGCACTGTAGCATCTCTCTTGGGATCCTGAGGAAGGGCTGCTAGATCCATATCAGCCGTGCGAGTAACACCAAGGGCAACAGCCTCTACCGCCAAAGGACGACGACGAATCTTGTTGATCGACTGATCAATATCTGCCTGGGTCACTGCAGCCTCACCCAATGTTGCAAGCTCCGCCTTTGCCTCAATCCATATCAACAGCACCTCAGCATATCTCATCACTGGGGCATCATTAACATTCAAAATACTTGTATATTGACTCGGTGCTGAGCCTGTAGATCCCTGCGTAGCAGATGCTCTATCAATAAACTTGTTGGTATACAACATCGAACTACGAGCCTGTGTCACTGGTTTGCCCCAGAAGGTGGCCTCAAAACGAGGGTCTCTGGTAACAAACAACGATTGAAGGCTAAAATCTTCAGCATTTGCAACAGTTGAGCTGAGGTAATCATTTCCATCATTACAGATAAAGGACTTAATCAGTGCCAAGTTACCACACTCACCACGTGTCTCCTTAAGGTTGCAATATGTACCAACGCTATGGCCAACTCCCGTGGCAATGTCGTAATGGCGATAGAAGATACAATCTACATTTCCAGCAAGCGTAGGGGAGGTAAACAGGGATCTGAAGTCTGTTTTGATGTCATACTTGCCACTATTTTTCACAAAATCGGCAGCTGTCACCGCAAGTGTCAAGAACTTCTTGGCTCTTTCGGTGCTTCCATAGTGATACTTTTGCCAAGTGCCCTCAACCAGTGCCATACGAGCAACATAAGCAGCAACAACATATCTATTAACCTGCTGGTTACCATCATTCAATCTCACGTTTGCCATGGCATAAACAAGATCGTCATAGACAAGGTCCATCACCTCGTTGCGAGGAGTCCTGGCTTTGTAAAGATCGGCATAATTGGTCTCAATTAGCTCGTGGTCATAGTAGGGAACATCACCAAACACCATCACCATGCCTGCATAATAACTAGCCCTGTAGAACTTAGCCATTGCCACCCAGTGTGCCTTAGCTTCAGCACTAAGTATACCACCCATGCGGGTCTCAATGCGGTTGATCATGATGTTGGACTTTCGGATCCATGCAAAATTCCAATCTGGCCCACTGTACCGCGACATCCAAGGAATTTGCACTGCACCACCAGATGTTGTTGGCGTGGCATTACCACGAGATGAGGGTACAGTCAATTCAAAATCAGACTGGTTCCCATTAGAGACAATATCATCACTAAAGGTGTAGCCTGTCATCGAGGCATAGGCCGAACCATATCCAGAGTTATACCCCGCAAAGAAGTGCTCATAATACTCATTGGCATAGAGCCTCAGGTTCACCTCACTGGTCCAGTAATTATCATCGTTTTTCTCTGTCAACTGAGGTCGATCCAAGAAGTCCTTGCAACTGGAGAGCGAAAATGCAAATAAAATTGAAAATAATATTATTCTAGTCTTCATACTGTTTTATTTTGCGATTAGAAATTCACTTGTAGCCCCAAAGAAGCGGTCTTAAATGCAGGAGCACCAACACCCACACGGCTACCATTGTAGCTGGAGGTGTTAAACATAGAGTATCCAGCAATAACCTCAGGGTCAATAGGCAAACCATTGAGGTGGTCGAAGGTGAAGAAGTTCTCAAGAGCAACATACACTCGCACATTGGTCGGGGTCATCTTCTGAAGCCACTCCTTTGGAAGTGTATATCCAACTGTGATATTCTTGATCCTGAAGTAGGCCATGTTCAACAAATAGCGGTCATTGGTCGCCATGTTTCCATATCCAAATGTCACATCGCCCAAACCTGCACCATAGTCCCAAGGGCGAGGATAGAATGCACCTGTGCGATCCTCTCTCCAGAAGTTACCTGCAATAGCCTGAGGCATAGCACCCTCCTTGGCATTGTAACCAGCCGTACCGATCTGTCCGCCACCCCAAATTTGACGGCTTCCAACTCCTTGACAGAACACCGAAACATCAAATCCTTTGTAGTCAGCCCCGAGCCTAAATCCATACTCATATCTAGGTGTAGAGTTTCCAATCACCCTCCTATCACCCGAATTTCCATAAGTACCATCTCCAGGGGTAATGTAACCATCACCGTCCAGATCCCTAAACTTCACATCTCCAGGACCAAAATAGAATGAACCAGCCTCGAGCAGTGTTTGATAGGTTGGGTTGTCTCCTGCCAGTGGGTTAGTTTTCTTGCCTGTCCCTTTATAGATAATATCAATCTGACCCTTCATCGAACCATCTTCGTTGTGCAAGAAGTCAGATTTTTGATAGAGCCTATCAACTTCATAGCCCCAAATATCTCCATAAGTACTACCTGTCGAACCACTACCCAGCACACGGTTACCTGCTGCAGTTCTATAGTCAGCACCTTTGATGCTCTTCATCGTTGCATCAGAGAAGGTGGCAGAGGCTGTTACACCAACTCCGTTGGCAAATCGGTGGTTGAAGTCCAGTGCAATTTCAAATCCACGAACCCTGTCAGTACCCAAATTAATCCTAGCTGCACCAACACCCATAGTTGCTGGAAGAGCATCTCCAGGTAGAATTTTCCCATTAATTTCTTTTTGGAACCAATCGAAAGATACGCCCAACTTATTCTTGATAAAACGAAGATCTAGTCCCATAGTAAGGTTAACATAATCCTCCCAAGTGATGTCTCTAGAGACAGATGTTGGGGTGGTAAAAGAGGGTTGTTTCACCCCATCACTACTCAACCAGAGAGTTTCGTCGTAAGCCAAAGTGGGCACAAACAGGTTGTTGGCCAAGTTCTGATTTCCAATAGTTCCCCAAGATGCACGAACCTTTGCAAAGCTAACGACCTTATTGATTGAACTCATAAACTTCTCCTGACTCAAAACCCAACCAGCCGAGAATGATGGGTATGAGTTCCACCTAAGGTGATTTGAAACCTTCGACGTTCCATCATATCTGAAGTTGGCCTCCAGAAGGTACTTGTTGTCAAAAGCATAGGTAGCCCTACCAAAATAGCCTATCAATGAACTCCAGTTAGCATCACCACTGGTTGTTTGTGTGCCAATTGCAAAAGGGAATTGAGGATTGTCATAGTCTATCAGAGTCATCTTCCTCGAATTCTGTGACACCCACTTATTTTGAACTATGTTAGTTCCAGCAAGGAATTTTAACTGATGCCGTTGATCTGCACCAAGGTTGAGATTATAGGTTGTATAGGCATCAAAAGAGCCATTATCTACATCATTAGATGATCTAGAGATATAACTATCTGATGCACCATTCATGTAGTAATCCTCCTGGGGGAAGGTGTAGGCTGAAACCTGGTCGGGATTTTCAGGATCGCTCCAAACATCGTTCACATAGACCTGCCCCCCCTCTGCATCCTTCTTGAGCACAGCGGCGTAATAAGTACCTCCAGCCGTAAATTTAGGAATAGATCTATTCTGAACACCCGAGTTGCGAGAGTAGGTATAAGTAACATTCGCGGTCCAATTCTTACTAAAGTTTAGCTGTGCACCAACATTAACTCTGTTGTAGAGTTCCTGCATATTGGCCGTGTTCGTATTTTGAATCTCATACACAGGGTTCTTAATCTCTGCCCCGCTGTCCTCCTTCACACCAATCGGATAAAGTGGGCTCCAACGATAGATGTAGACCCAAGGGTCAGCAGATGTAGAGGCAAAAGAGGGCATGCGTTTGTCTCGATTCGAGAACATAAGACCTCCATTTACTGTCAAATACTTGTTAACATCAGTAGAGACATTCACAGAGGCATTATACCTTTTGAAATCATCAATCTTCGCCGGTTTCGACATACCTTCTTGATTCAGGTATCCCAAACCAATACTATATGCAGTATTACCACTTCGCCCATTAATAGACAAGTTGTGTGTTTGCGACGGAGTCCACTCCGCCATCAGGGTAGCATAAGGATCGTAGATTCGATAGCCATACTTGTCTGTACCATTAAACGACCAGTCTCGGTTGTAAACAACAGGATCAGTTGCACTAACTGAGCTCCCATACCTCTTCTGCCACTCTTTGGCTCGCTCAAAACTCTCTCTATTGATACGCCAAAAACCACCAGATGGGCTCACATTTGAACGCTCTCCAGACAGAAGGGTGTACTCAAGGGCATCAATACCACCCATCTCCATCTTCTTTGCCATATTCTGGAATGCAAACGTTGCCGAGTAACTAACCGATAACGACTCCCTGGCCGTTCCCCGCTTTGAGCTGATCAAAATAACGCCATTTGCACCCTTAGCACCATAGATTGAGGTAGACGAAGCATCTTTCAAGACAGTTATTGACTCAATATCAGTTGGATTTACCACCTGAATACTAGGAATTTCAACGTTATCAAGCAGAATCAATGGTGCTGCTCCCCCTCGGATAGACATCTTGGGATCAGAACCAACCTCACCACTGGGAATCACAACCGAAAGACCACCAACAACACCCTGCAAACCACGACCAACATCAGGAATTGGACGACCAGCAAGGGTCTCCTCAATGTTAACCGAAGCCACAGAACCTGTCAAATTCTCCTTCTTCTGCGTGCCATATCCCACAACAACTACAGTACTCACTGCTACCGCTTCATCTTTCAAGGTCACATTGATAACCCCCTTGGTGACCTGGATCGTTTAAGTTTCATATCCCAACGACGAGAACACCAACGGAGCACTCATATTGGAGATATTCAACGCATACTTCCCACTTGCATCTGTTGAGGTACCAACATTTGTACCCTGAACAACAATAGTGGCACCAACAACAGCACTACCTGTCTTGTCAATAACCTTTCCCTCAACTCGTTTAACACTCTGCTGCGTCTGCTGCAAAGCGGTTTCGTTAGCAAGAGCATTGCTGCTACCAAACGAAACAAAAAAAACGGCCACAAGCAAAAGTAGTCTTGCAGGTAGTCTTTTCTCCCTTTGTCTAATTACATTCATACCTTTAATTTAGTTAATAGTTAGTTGGTAAAAATTTGAAGTTTATAAGTAAATAAAATATAAAAAAAGGTTCATAGTTGAGACAAATCTCACACCATAAACCTAACTCTTCTCACTCAAATAGGCCTCCACAGCCCGTCTAACTGACCCATGCTCCAGCAACAGTCGATTGGCTTGGTCATAATCTAGCCCCAACTCCTGCACAACCATACGAGTGCCTCGGTCAACTAACTTAATGTTGGTCAACTGCATATTTACCATACGATTACCCTTCACCCTGCCCAATTTTATCATCGTAGCAGTGGTAATCATATTCAGGATCATCTTCTGACCCGTTCCCGATTTCATCCGCGAACTACCCGTAACATACTCTGGACCAACAATCATCTCGATTGCAACATCGGCATACTCGGAGATTGGAGAGTCTGGATTACTAGAGATAGAAGCAGTCAGCACCCCATGTTTACGAGCCTCGCTCAAAGCACCGACAACGTAGGGTGTGCCACCCGAAGCAGCGATACCAACAACCGTATCCGTGTCATTAACCCCATGAGCTTCCAACTCCCGCCAGCCAGCCAGCATATCATCTTCCGAGCTCTCAACTGGATTACGCAGAGCGGTATCTCCACCCGCAATTAGTCCAATAACCAGAGTTGGCGGCATTCCAAAAAGTTGGGGGATCTCCGAAGCGTCTAGCACACCAAGGCGACCACTAGTTCCCGCACCCATATAAAAAATCCTGCCCCCACGCTCCATTCTCTCAACAATTTGGGTGACCAACAGTTCAATCTATGGAATTGCAGCCTTCACAGCCAACGCCACCTTCTGATCCTCAGTGTTGATGTCAACCAGAAGCTCACGAATTGATTTATGTTCCAGATTGTCATACAACGAAGCCTGCTCCGATATCTTTACAAATGCCATAACCTTAACCTCTTAATGTTTGTGAATAATACTCCACCAGCCCACTCATGGGTGATTGTGTAATCAGCCCAAGCTCCAGCCCCAGATCAGCAGCAACGGCCCGAAGCACGTCGCTGTAGTAGTAGGCCACCGAACCTGTCAAGCTGACCTCATTGTGCTGGTAGTCATACTGCATCACATTCCTGACAAAAAAATCTTTAAAGGCCCTATAAACCAGTTCATAAACAGATTGATCACCAATGTTTTGGATCAAGAAAGGTGATAAACTAGCCAAAAACCGATTTGCCAACGGCTGCTTATATACCCGATCCAGAATCATGGCTGGGGTCAGATCAAATTGCTCCAGAAATTTCTCCTTCAATCCCGCAGTCAACTGATTTTTCAACGATGCACCAACCAGCAAACGCCCCAAAACCGCACCACTACCCTCATCTCCCAACACATAGCCCAGCGGCGATGAACCCTGCACAATCTGCTCTCCATCATAGTAACACGAATTGGAACCAGTACCCATGATGCACGCAATCCCTGCACCATGCCCACAGAGCCCCTTTGCCGCAACCAACAAATCGCTACCAACCTCTCTCACTGAGGCCGAAATATGGTCAGCAATTGCCGCCCTAATTATCTCATTCTTCTCGGGGAAAGCACACCCAGCACCAAAAAAGTGCACTGAAGAGACTGAATAACCACTCAACAACGGCATTAGATCAGCACCCAACTCTTCACTGGCATCTTCGCGGCTGCGAAAGAATGGATTGGCACCCCTGGTTCGCACCTCAACAACCTTGCCTTGACCATTTACCAAACACCAATCGACCGTAGTCGACCCACCATCTGCTAATAATATCATATTTTTATATAGATTTTTCTACGATACAACACATTTCCAATTGCCCAGTTGAGTAGCACAAAAAGCAGTGCAAAAACCAGTGAACCAAGTACATCACCAAAGACAGGAACCAGACATTTGGCATACAAAAAGCCCTTGACACTGATCATCTCTGCCTGATACATAAATTTTATATTCCCCATCAGAATTGACAGCACCCCAGCCATAACATATATAAACAGCGGATTTACCCCAAACGACTCAAAGAACACACTCCAACGCCGATATCCCTTCACATCAATCACCCAAATAAGGGCCCAACGGGAAAGGGGGCCACAAGCAAAAAAAATTCCATATCTTCTTTTTAAGGGGAAACTGGAAAATCGAAAATATCAAAGACCCCGCAAAAAAAGATTTTCTGAACCATCTTTCCCTTTAAAAAAAATATTTTTTCCCCCTAAACTATAAACGTGAAAAAGGGCCCCAACCCTCTGGGTCCACCCCTGCCCAAATAATGTGGTTGGCACCCAAAATTGCTCTGTCAACCAAAGAGACAATATTCAACCCACTAAACTCAAACCCGTTACCAAAAAAAACAAACCCAAAAAAACCCAAAAGTCCCCAAAATGAATGAACAAAATATTTATGATTTTCCCCCAAAAGGAAAAATTTTAAAAAAAACCCTAGGATACGGGTGTTTTAAAAATTGGTCCCCACTTTCCCAAACCTTTGGAAACCCAGATACCCCAGCAAGGCCGCAAAAATCCCAAAAATGAACTCCTGAACTGGATTGTTAATTAAAATCTGCATTTTGTTGATTTTTCTCCTTTTTTTTCATCACCAGCAGTAGTCCTATAATAGTGAACATTGCATTCATAATCAACAACTCATAGCTAAATCGATAGCCATTGAACCACTCAACCGAGTTTCGGTCAACAATAAAGCAGAGCGTTGGTGCCAACAGTGCAATCAGCGGAACCCATCTGTCTTTCACCTGCCGTTTGGTGAAGATGCCAAAGACAAACAGCCCCAGAATTGGTCCATAAGTGTAGCTGGCAAGAATATAGACAGCATCGATAACCGAGGTGTTGTTCAACACATTAATCACCAGAATCACCACCCCCATCACCACTGCCATGCCAATGTGCACCCGCTTGCGAATGCGGGTCAACTCTTGATCTGTGCTCCTCTTGGGGCTCTGAAGTATGTCGACCGTGAACGAAGTGGTCAAAGCCGTAAGTGCCGAGCCAGCGGCAGCATAAGCCGCCGAGATCAACCCAATGATAAACAGTACACCCACAATGGCTGGCAAATAGCCCCCAGTGGCCAACAGCGGGAAAAGTTCGTCGGACTTAGCAGGCAAGTCAACCCCCCTCTTAATGGCAAAAACAGACAACAACACCCCCAAAACTAAAAACAGAAAAATAACTCCAAACTGCAGAACAGAGCTGGTCATCATGTTCTTCTGAGAATCCCTATAAATTTTGCAACTCAAGGTCTTCTGCATCATATCCTGATCCAACCCCGTGGTGGCAATTACAGTAAATATACCCGCAAGAAACTGCTTGAAAAAGTAGCGTTTATCGTTAATATCATCAAAGAAAAAGATCTTCGAATAGTCATGTTCATAAACTGTCGATGCCATTGAGGAGAAGCTCAACCCCAGATTGGACGATATAAAATATATACTCAGCCCAACCGAAAGGATCAAACAGAATGTTTTCAGCGAGTCGGTCCAGATCAGCGACTTAACCCCTCCTCTAAACGTATACAACCACACAAGCCCAACCGTGAACACAACATTCCAAACAAAACCAATCCCCAGAGGCTTGAAAACCAACATATGCGGCACTATGCAGACCAAGAACAACCTCACAGCGGCTCCCAACATCTTGGAGACAAAAAAGAACCAAGCCCCAGTTTTATAGGTTGTTATCCCAAAACGGCTCTCCAAATACTCATAAATCGAGGTTAAGTTCATCTTATAGAATAGTGGTATCAGCACAAAAGCCACAATAAAAAGCCCAACCACAAAGCCAATAGCCATCTGAAGATAACTAAACCCACTGGTGATCACCATGCCCGGAACCGAGACAAACGTCACCCCAGAAATGGCCGACCCAATCATTGCAAATGCAACTACATACCACGAAGATTTTCGGTTGCCCGAGAAAAAACCTGCATTATCAGCCTTGCGACCAGTCAAATAGGAGATTCCAAAAAGCAACACAAAGTAACAACCAATTATAAACAGTACCAGAAGAGGATTCATCTCAAATCATTAATCAAACATCACTACTCAAAATAGACCACCGAACTCTCACAATGGCTCTGACTTAGGCTAGTCACTCCATATCGATATTTCTCCAGATCAACACCAACAAAACTCACCGATACACCACCCGTAACGGCCACTATATGCTCTGGATTATCAATATTCACAGGCTTGTTGCGTTCAAATTTATAGACCACAAATCGCTTTGCATTCACACCCCTTTCCCACGTCAGGCTCAGAGACTGATCTTCATTGACGACCATGCTCAAATTTATGGGGTTATCGGGCTCAACACGTGCAATTCGGCTATTCTCTGGTGCAATCGCAAGGGTACGGTAAGGCCCCTCCACCAACCGTTTCTGCATCTCCAACTCAGGCTTGAACAGAGACTTAGCACTGAAATATCTCTCCCCCTTTATATTTGGGTCAGCCATGTTGCGATCAATCTGCCGAAAAATCTCGTCCGCACTATGCCACGCTGGTTGAGTTGCTTTGGGTGAAATTCGGTATGGACCCAAACCCGCATAGACCGTAGCACCATAGTTGTACTTAGACCACCAATCGGCCAAAACAGCATAGTCGGCAATCTCAAATCCAATATTAAAATAGAGTTGAGGAAGTACATAATCGATCCAGCCCTCTTTTTGCCACAACAAAATATCGGCATACAACCCATCATAGTTGCTCATCGCCTTAGTCGCCGAGCCACGTGGATCTTCCGATTTATTTCTCCACACCGCAAAGGGCGAGATACCAAACTCAACCCAAGGCTTGATCGATTTAATTGTCTGATTTATCTCCCTGATGATCGAGTTTACATTGTCTCGTCGCCAATCGGCCTTATCGGTAAAACCTCGAGGGTGTTGAGCAAAGGTCAAGGAGTCGGGGAAATCCAGCTGACCAATTTTGTATGGATAAAAGTAGTCGTCCATGTGGATAGCATCGATATCATAGTTGTTGACCAGATCGGCAACTACTTTGTTTACAAATTCGCGAACCTCCTTCAGCCCCGGGTTGAAGTATGTAGCCTTACCATATTTCACAATCCACTCGGGGTGAGTGTTTTGAATGTGACTCTCTGCATGGGTATTGAACACCGTAGTGTCATTATTTACTCGATAGGGGTTCAACCACACATGAATGTTAATCCCTCTTTTGTGGCACTCATCAATTGTGAACTGCAGCGGGTCATATCCAAAAGCAGCACCCTGCTCACCTGTAACCCAATAACTGGTTGGTTCAAATTTGGAGAGATAAAAAGCATCGGCCGTTGGTCGAACCTGAAACACAACCGTATTTAAATTGCTTCCTTGAACCTTGTCTAACAACGCAACCATCTGATTTTGTTGCTCTTCCACAGCCAAACCTGGCTTATTGGGCCAATCAATATTAGCAACCGTTGCAATCCACACTCCACGAAGGGCTCGCTTGTTGGGCTGAGCCGAAACAGAGATTGTCACTGAGATCGTGAGAGAAAATAGAACTATAAAAAGTAAAATTTTTTTCATAAATAAAACAATTTATAACATCAAGTTAAACTGAGAAACTGTTTAAATTATCTATATAAAACTAAAAAAATCTCCCCCTATCAAAATTTGCCAATACTAAACCAGTATCATTTTTCGAATAAAAAAATTAATTTCAACATTTTCCACACAAATACACATGATTACACAAAAAAACACACACCCTCATTATTAAAACATAAAAAAAAGGCACACTATATCCAGACTATAGGTCTGTTTATTAGTATGCCCAATGAACCACATTGTAAAAAGTATCTATCGCCTCATACGAGGAACTCCTCCTCCTGCCATCGACTTCATCATCTTTCGACTATCATCAAACTGCTTCAGCAATTTGTTGACCTCCGCCAATGTCACACCACTCCCCGCAGCAATCCTACTCTTGCGACTATGATTTAGCATTGCTGGATCTTCACGCTCAGCAGGGGTCATCGAGCCAATGATAGACTCGGTCTGTGTAAAAATATCATCACTGATCTCAATATTCTTCAGCGCCTTGTTAACCCCTGGGATCATCGATGCAAGATCCTTTAGGTTTCCCATCTTCTTGATCTGTGCAATTTGAGACAGAAAATCGTTAAAATTAAACTGATCTTTAACAATTTTTTTCTTCAACCGTCGAGCCTGCTCCTCATCATAGTTCTCCTGAGCCAACTCAACAAGCGAGACAATGTCACCCATGCCCAAGATTCTATCAGCCATACGCTCGGGGTGGAACACCTGGAGTGCGTCCATCTTCTCGCCATCGCTGATAAATTTCAGCGGTTTGTTAACCACCGAACGGATCGAAATTGCAGCACCACCTCGCGTATCTCCATCTAGCTTGGTCAGCACAACACCATCAAAATCCAACCTCTCATTAAACTCTCGAGCCGTATTCACAGCATCTTGACCAGTCATGGAGTCAACCACAAACAGAGTCTCACTTGGGCGAACAGCCTTTTTAATGGCAGCTATCTCGTTCATCATCTGCTCATCAACCGCCATACGACCAGCCGTATCCACAATCACCGTATTCAAGTGTAAAATAAAATATCGCCTCAGTGCAGAGAAATTACTCTGCCTCTCGAGAAATTTGATTACAAAATATTAGTTTTGTGGTGTCATAGCCCAACGATTTGGCCTTGGCAACTACCCTATCCAGATCGTATGACTTCATAACTGGAGTTCGTGACAGAATCCAGAGATAGGCATCAGATGAGCTACCAATCAGTGCAAATTTATAGTGCTCTGTGTCCAGATCCAGAATGTAATAATCGGCATAGAACCAGAGGAAGAAGGATACCTTCAACTTGCCCAGCAACCCCTCCTTGGCCACTTTGGCCTTTCCGTTGGAGACCTTCAACTTATCACCCACATATCCACTATTCACCACCGAGATCATTCCATTGGGCTTTAGTGTATATGTGGCCGTGATATTGGTCATGCTCTTGCTCTCAAAGCGGTTATCAAAACGAGCCACCTCATACCAAGTGCCCATATAACTCTGGAGGTCAAAACTGTCGACCGTCTCAACATTACGGTTTTTCATGGTGCAACAAATATTAATTAAACAAAAAACTAAAATAATCCACTTCATACCTCCTCACACTAAGTAACTGATAATATTTAAAGATATATTTGGGAGGGCTATTTTTTGCTCCTATTTCGATGGTTTAGCGAGCTAATTCGAGAAAGAAGAGTGAAAAATAGACCAAAAAGAGCCGAACAAAATGTATCATTTAATGTTTGAAATTACTTAAAACCGCTTCACATAAGCGTGACAGTAGGGTTGTGTTCCTTTTTTTTGATAGTAGTCTTGGTGGTAAGCCTCGGCAGGCCAAAATTGGGTCGCCACTGTTACCTTAGTAGCCACATCCAAACCCTTGGCTCGGAGCAGGGAGATCAATTTTTCGGCCGTCTGTTTTTGAGCCACCGAGGTGTAGAAAACCTCGGAACGGTACTGATTGCCCACATCTGGCCCCTGACGATCTACTTGAGTTGGATCGTGAATCTCAAAAAACAGCCTCGCCAGAGCCTCATACGACACCACTTCGGGATTAAACTCAACCCTCACAGCCTCAGCATGTCCTGTTCTCTTGGTCGAAACCTGCTCGTAACTAGGATTCTCGACTGGTCCACCAATATACCCACTCTCAACACTAATCACCCCCGCCTGCTGCTGCAACAGATGCTCAACTCCCCAGAAGCATCCACCAGCAAAGATCGCAACCTGGGTCACTGGTTTCAGAGCCTGAGCAGGCTTAAACACCAGCGACACCGAATTAACACAATGTCGGGTATCCCTCTCTGTCATCTTCTCTCCCTCGAAAACATGCCCAAGGTGTCCGCCACACTTGGCACAAACAATCTCCGTGCGTCGCCCATCAACATCGGGCACCCGCTTGACTGCCCCCCCAATCTCCTGATCAAAGCTAGGCCAACCACACCTAGAGTCAAACTTGTCGTCGGAGCGATAGAGCGGTGCTCCACACTGGCGGCAGATGTACACACCCTCTTGAGTGTTCTTGTCATACTCACCAGTGAATGGTGCTTCGGTACCTTTATCTATAATTACTAGCCTCTCTTGGGGGGTAAGTGGTTTCATAGTCTGTCCATTTAACGAACCGCAAAGCCCGATTAATAATACAATAAGCAGAGTTAAATTTTTCATTGTGTCAAAATTTCATTGTCTCAAAATTGAGTCACCATCTATCCGTGCGAAAGTTACACATTTTTACTGGATTCTCAAAATCATCTCTCAGTTAATCTTCGCTCAGTTCCAACCATCTCATAGATTTTGTGTCAACCAATTCGATTATCTCCGACACTCGCACCGATTTATCCATCAACTCCTGCACCGAAATATCGCCTCGGTTCATCTGTGTTTCGAGCAACGATCGTTCGGCTTCGAGTTCGGGGATCTCCTTCTCCAACAGCTCCAGTTCACGTTTTTGCCCAAATGTCAACCTTTTGCGTTGCTCAGTTGAACTCTCGCCCTGAGTCTGCTTTGTACTCTGGCTTGGCACAAGTCGGGCCTGTTTTTGTCGCTCAACACTCTGTTGTTGTCGCTCAATTTCCAACATATCAGCCTTGTAGTCCAGGAACTCCGAGTAGTTGCCAGCAAAATTTTGCAGCTCTCCACCTCCCCCAAAAACCAACAGATGATCCACCACCTTGTCCATAAAGTAGCGATCATGGGATACAACAATCACACAGCCACCAAAAGAGTGAAGATACTCCTCCAACACATTGAGTGTCACAATATCCAGATCATTTGTGGGCTCATCTAGCACCAAAAAATTGGGATTTCCAATCAGTATCGTACATAAGTACAACCTTCGTCGCTCACCTCCACTCAGTTTGGCCACATAGTCATACTGACTCTCGGGGCTGAACAAAAAGTGGAGTAGGAATTGAGAAGCTGTCAACCGCTGACCATTGTTAAACACAATCTCCTCGGCAATATCTCTCACCACATCGATCACCTTAGCCTGGGGATCAAAATCTAACCCCTGCTGGCTGTAATACCCAAATTTGACCGTTTCTCCAATATCAACCAAGCCACTATCAGGCTCTAGTTCACCCATTAACAACTTGATAAATGTACTCTTACCCGTGCCATTGTCCCCAACAATCCCCATCTTCTCAAACCTCGAGAAGACATAATTATAGTCATCGAGGATCACCTTATCACCAAAACTTTTGCAGAGGTGTTTAACTTCAAAGATTTTGGTGCCTATCCGTGATGATTGCACCTCTAGACGAACATTCGACTCCACCCTACCGGCCTTGGTTCGCTCCTTGAGTTCATAAAAAGAATCAATTCTCGACTTTGCCTTTGTTGCTCTGGCCTGGGGCTGACGACGCATCCACTCCAGTTCACGGCGAAACATGTTGTTATCCTTGTCCAGCTGAGCTGCCGAGGCGTCTAGACGCTCTTGTCTCTTCTCCAGATAGTAGCTGTATCCACCATGGTAGTTAAAAATTTGTCCTCCATCAATCTCCACAATATCGCTACAAACCCGGTCCAAGAAGTAACGATCGTGGGTAACCATAAGTAGAGTCACACTATTTCGCTTCAGGTGGTTCTCAAGCCACTGAATCATATCCAGATCCAGATGATTTGTGGGCTCATCGAGAATCAACAGGTCGGGCTCACTAATCAACACATTGGCCATGGCCACCCGCTTCAACTGACCACCAGAGAGAGTTTCTACCAACTGATCCAGATCATGGATCTTGAGCTGGGTGAGAATCTGCTTGCACCTCTGCTCATAGTCCCACGCCTTGAGCTGCTCCATTTGGTTCATGGCCTGTGCCAGAGCCTCATTATCGCCACTCACCAAGGCGTGTTCATACTGAGCAATAACCTGGGTCGATGGGTTGTCGGAGTGAAAACAGGCCTGGAGCACTGTCATCTGCGGCGGAAAACTGGGATCCTGTTCAAGGTATCCCACCCTCAGATCGCGTCTAAAGATCACCTCACCCGAATCACTCGTCCCTCGCCCCGCAATGATCTCCAGCAGCGTAGTCTTCCCTGCCCCATTCTTGGCAATCAAACCAACACGCTGTCCCTCGCCAACACCTATATTAATGTTGCGGAACAGCACCCGATCGCCAAAACTTTTTGTTAATGACTCAACCTGCACATAACTAACCATTATCTTGTATCGATTTAATATTCTCATTAACTGGCTGCTTCTGATTTCGATCTGCCACATAGACACCCAGCAGAATCAGAACCATACCAACCACAGCAAAACCAGAGATAGTATCACCCAGAAACAACCTTGCCGAGACAAGAGTAATTGGGGGTACGATGTAGATGAAATTACTCACCCGCACCGCTCCCAACTTTTTTATCGCCATGTTCCACATAACAAAGCCTGCAAAAGAGCCAAACAATCCCAAAATAAGCAAGTTAAAGATCACTTCGGGGCGGAATAGAGTCTGTTTATCGATCAACAGTGGTGAGTGAATGAACACTGGCAACAGAGTGACTAGCCCATAGAAAAAAACCTTGCGGGTTAGCAACATTGTATCATACCGCCCACCTAGCTGCTTGACTGCCACATTATAAAAGGCCCATGCAATGGCAGCTCCCAGGCTCAATAGATCACCCACTGGCCCTAGTCTAAGTGAGTTCTGCCCATTGCCGACCACCAAAACGACCCCCAGTAGTGCCACCACGGAGCCCACAATCAGCCATCGCCCAATCTGCTGATCTTTATACAACAGAGCGAAGAGAGCGGCTGTAAATAGCGGTGCTGTGGAGGCTATTATAGACACATTGCTAACCTGGGTGGTGAGCATGGCTGTGTTCTCAGCCATGAAATATAGCGACCCGCCACATACACCCGCTGCCACCATCAACAACTCGTCACGCCAAGAGTCACAAAACAATTTGGCTGGTGCAAGCACTAAAATTACTACGTAGGCCAACAAAAATCTATAAAACATCACCTGGGCTGGTGTTATACCAACGTCCAGCAACACCTTAGTTGAGATAAATGTTGTACCCCAAATCAGACAGGTCAACAATATCATCACATAATAAAGCCACACACCTCTACAAACCATACCAAATTTTCAAGCCCCAAAGATACACACAAAGAACGGAAATAGTGTAGTGTTCAAAAAATATTGAGCCATTGTCTCGAAACTAGGATAAAAATTGTAATTTTGTGTTCTAAGAAGCTGTTTGGGAATTTCCAATAATGGATAAGTAAATATCATCAATCACTTAAAAAATATTCTGAACAAGAATGAAAACAAATCTTCTCGTGGTACTTTTGGCAGTGGTGTTTGGCTGTTTGAACATCAATACGGTTGCGGCACAGTCCGACTCAGAGTTTTGTGCCAGAGTCAGTGGTGGTAATCTAACTCTCAGCTCGCCCCAACATCAATACCAATTTAAGCTCGATGTGAGGGTGAAGATGGACGGAGCAGGTTTTTTTGGTCTGGCTCCTGACCGAGATCCAATTGGCAACAACCTATCTCTGCGTGAAGCAAGATTTGGCCTCAAAGCACAAATCGACAACAACTGGTATGCAGTTATGGAGAGCAACTTTGGGGCTGGCAACGTTGAGCTTCGAGATGTATATCTTAGATATTTGGGGCTGCCTGGGTTAGCTTTTACCCTAGGCAATCAACTTGAGAATTTCACAATTTCAGGCAACACATCATCAAGATATCAACCATTTATGGAGACCCCAATGGTTATTTCAGCTCTCTCTCCCGCTCGTCATATAGGTCTAAATGCACTCTACAACTACCGTTGGCTGCAGCTATCAACGGGTGTCTACTTCCAGTCGATCAGAGGGTCAAAGGAGCTGACCAACACAGAGGCAAACAATGCAATGGGTCGAAATCAAGGCATCTCAATAACCTCAAAAATTGCCGTAAATCCCCTCTGCTCCAGCACAAATCATGGGGTTCACTTTGGGTTGGGAGTATCATACCGTCAGCCAAAAACCGATGTTCCAACAGGGGAGTGGGGCATGGAACGCTTTTCATCTCGCAACTCAACATTCATCAATACAAAGAGATACCTCAACACAGGGCTGATTGAGCAAGTAAGCCACGACCTGCGTTACAATATTGAATTGGCGGCTCACAAAGGAGCTCTTCGTTTTCAGGCTGAATACATAGGCAACAACTGCCACATCAAAAGTTATGTTGCAGGGCTGGAGGGGCAAACAAAATATTTTTGGGGCTACTATGGGCAGGTTGGGTACCTTCTTTTTGGAGGAAACCAACGCTTTTCAAACACAGCAGGAATGTTTATAGACCCCACCCGTGGACGCAATTGGGGAGACATTGAACTTTTGGCCCGCTACGACTTCCTGACACTCAACAGCAAGGATATAAAGGGGGGCTCGGGAGAGAATTTCACACTGGGGTTGAAATACTATGTGAACGACTCGGTAGAGTTTATGCTCAACTACCAGTACTCCAACAACGATAGGTTTGCCAATGGCAATGGAGCATTTATCATTGGTCATGATGTCTCTGGTACACCAACCTCAGATTCGAATCTGGCCACGGAGTCTGACAAACAGGCAGGTGTCCACTACCACATGGTGGGGCTTAGAATGGCTGTAAATTTCTGATGTGGCTTCTAAGAAACTGTTTGGGAATTTTAATTTCACTCATTTATCACTTAAGAAGTCACATTATGAACCCACACCTAGTAGAATATGGAGATAGAGAGAAAATTTTTGGTTCAAGGGGAGTTCAAATCATTTGCACACTCCAGTACAGATATCCGACAGGGATATTTGAGTAGTGTGGCGGAACGTTCGGTGAGGGTGAGAGTCCGTGGTGAGTGTGGTTTTCTGACCATCAAGGGGATTGGCAACATATCGGGTACTACTCGATTTGAGTGGGAGCATCAGATTACCGCTCCAGAAGCCGATGATCTACTGAAAATTTGTGAAAAAGGGGTGATCGAGAAGACCCGATATCTTGTCCCCTTTCATGGTAACATATTTGAAGTTGATCTATTCCATGGACAAAACCAGGGGCTGATCATCGCCGAAATTGAGCTCGAAACCGAAGATCAACAATTTGCCAAACCACCCTGGTTGGGTCAAGAGGTGACAGGACAGACCAAATACTACAACTCAATGTTGTCGCAGTGCCCATTTAGTGAGTGGCAGGAGCGAGAGTAGTGAGGGATAGAGTGATTGATGATATATATTTATCCATTACTGGAAAGTTATTTTGGATTAGGGTTCTATTTTTAATTTTTTCTACAAATTTCAGCAAGGTTGAACCCTTTACCCTTGCTGACAACCTTTTTCTATGTAAAGATATGATAATTATTTCTGATTTACAAAGTATATAATCACTATCTATCTATCTATCATTGCTTTACTTCGACTAACTTCAGTCTAATAACTTGCTCGTATCGGAATAAATTGTAGGTCAAATTGATCAGCCCAATGATGCCTGTGGCTCGCAGGATCCCAACGCTCCTGAGACATAATCCATTCATACTCTGCTCCATAAAGCCGAAAACGTGCTCAACCCGAGAACGGGTTTTGCTTTTTATATGATTTGCTTTTATCTGTCTGTTAGTAAGTGGTTTATTCTTATAACCCTTCTTCGTTACTCGGTTTTTCATCCTGCTATTTCGGATCGCTTTGTCGCACTCTTTACCCGTGTAGGCACTGTCGGCGTGCAAGGTTTGTCCTTCGTCATTCTTGGTCAACAGAGTTGTAATTGGCTTCGAATCGTGAACCGATGCGGATGTAACTACATATCCATCAATGAATTTACTCTTGGTGTCTACTTTTGCGTGGTTTTTATAGCCGTAAAATGCCTCGTTGTTTTTCTTTGTCCAACGAGCGTCTATATCCTTGTGTCTCTTCTTGTTGGGTTCTTCTGCCCAGAGTTTATCTCCTTTGCCTGCTTTGATTTGGGCATTCTCTTCTCGGGTATTTCGTTGGCGGGGAGCGATTGTGAAACTCGCATCAATCATCTTACCCTCGTTGACAATCAAACCTTTAGTATCTAAAAAGGCAGTAAAATCAGCAAAAATAGTCTCCACAAGACCACTTTTGGTGAGCTGCTCACGAAACGCCCAAACGGTTTTTTCATCGGGTACTTTATCTCCTGTGTCGAGTCCCAAGAACTGTTTAAAGCTAGTTCTATCCAAGATTTGATACTCTATCTGCTTGTCGCCCAGTCCATAAAACCGCTGCAAAATCAGGATTTTGAACATCAACACTACATCGTATGGTTTTGGACCAACGTTTGTCATCTTGGTATGGTTCAGCATTTTTGCTTCGAGTTGCTCTCGAAACATCTCAAAATCAATCACTTTGCCGAGTCCCTCGAGCGGATTCCCGATTGCCGAGATTTGTTGTCGAGTAAACTCATTATCAAAAAATCCTCGTTTACCCACGGCTTTATAAGTGTGTTTCTTTTTCATACAATTTAGCTCTTTTTACACCACAAATATAAGCATAATTACAAACATATCAAAGAGTTAAATTATAGAAGTCCCCACAAACAGGGACGAAAAGACCGAAGTTAAAAATTTTAAACAGTTACTTATAAGCATCACTGCCATTTTCAAAAGTTTCAGGGGGTGTTGGCATAGCCAACACCCCCTGAAACTTTTGGAGAGACAATCCCCAGGAGCCTACTTCATCACCACCTCACACCACTGCCCTTTGGTAGAGGCATAGACAGAGCCATCATACATAGCCTCACAGACAACCGACGGCAGATAGAAACGCCCACCATAAGTTGCAGTAAGGTCTGTTTCGATAGTTACCGAACGACCCGTGGAGAGGTTGAAATAACTATACACCCTATCATCACGCACATCCTGGTAGTTCATCATTCCCCCCTTACCGACACGACTCTCTCGAATCTCCCAACCAGAAGGGAAGATCTGACTCAAAACCATATTCACATACGACCCCATTCGCCCCGGATTTGTGATGGTCACCTGAGCAGTGAAGTCAACGCCCTGCTTTAGCTCCGAAACATTCACCGCGGCACCATTTGCCAACTTATAAACAACCGCAATGATTAGGTTATCAGCCCTTGCAACCTCCTGGCCCTGAAGCGGAACACCCGAACTGCTCAATTTCAGATAGATTCGCTGGGTGCCGTTATTCTTCACCAACACAGGAACAGAACCAACCTTATCAGTGACCGCAATCTCAACCTCTTTAAGCCGCTTTGTACTCTTCACTGAAGAGGAGACTCCCGCCACCTTGTAGTCAAAATTCAGTCCGCTCTTGTCCTGAGTATCACCGCTAAAAGAGGAGAGAGCCTTCAGCACCCATGCAGTAGTCTGTGTCCCCATCCAGGCATTTGAGTTCAGAGCCTCGGACAACAACAGAGCTGTGGGTGCAGCTTTTGCGGTCTCACCCAGGATCTGCTGAACAGAGATAATCATTGCCAAATCACGATTATCACTTCCAAAATTGTACTGACGAATCTGTATACTCTGCACATCAGCAACTATCTTCGAGGCGATATCTCGTCCAACATCGGCCCGTCCATTCAACCCATATGCTCCCGCCAACAACCACGAAGCCATGGCATTTCTCTTAGTAGACTCCTTGAGCCTATTCATAGCACCAGTCTCTGGCACACCCGCCAGAGCCAATACAAACAACCGATAAGCTTGAACCTCACTGCTGGTCAACTGATCGTGCCACTCTCTAGCAAATTTCCCCTCGGCCTTCAACCACGTCCTCTTCATCTCCGCCGGAAAACTATATCCCATCTTCTGAGCCTCAATAATAAAGTGCCCCGCATAGGTATTCGCCCACTGATTCACCGAATTTGAACCTGGCCAGTATGAAAAAGCACCTGTTGAGGTTCTGAAATTACGATATTTATCCAAGGCTGCACGGATATTTGTCTCCGTCCGCTTGTTTATTTTTTCGTCTGTTTCCATCACCGAGCTCAAATACAACTGAGGGAAAACCGCAGATGTGGTCTGCTCAAGGCAACCATGAGGGTAGCTCAGAAGATAACCCAGACGCTCAGTTAGATTTAGGGGTGGCATAACACTCACCTCAATGGCCATTTTGTTTGTACCCAACTTTCCAACCAACCCAAAAGCACCCGAATAACTCTCTCCCTTTTCAATGACATGCATCATTGAGGAGCTAGTCCTAGGGTTAGGATCCCGAACATCTATCTCAATTGTCTCTGTTGCCGAGTCGTTTGAGTTAGTGGCCACAACCGTAACCTTACCAACCCCCGTCACCGAGTTTGCCTTAAGTTTGAAGAACACCAATTTATCTCCCTCCTGAGTAAAGGTCACACTCTGGACACTTCCACCCACAACCTTAAATCCTTCGGCCTGCTTCAACGACACACTCACACTGCGAACAGTCTTATCCATGGCAAACACCGTCACCGGAACATAGATCTCCTCATCTGTACCCACAACTCGTGGCAGGGTGGTTGAGATCATCAGCGGCTTCTTCACCTTCGAACTAACCTCTGCCACTCCATAAGCATCTTCGGAGCAGGCAACAACCATCGTCCTCACTGAACCAATATATGGTGGCAGAGTTATGGTATGCTTATCCGTAGCACCCTTTTTGAGTGTAAAGGGACCAATAAATTTAACAACTGGCTTAAACCTCTGAGCCTTTGCACTGGCCACAGGAACAACCTCATCATCACCCCCAATAGCAAACAACTGCTCAATCTTACCTCCATAGGCACCGATAACATTGTCATAAACATCCCACGTGCGAACACCAAGTGCCTCACGTGCAAAGAAGTAGTTCCATGGATTTGGTGTTTTGAAACGGGTCAAATCCAACAATCCTTCATCGACAATAGCCAGTGTGTAGGTCATTCCCCTGCCCTGAGCCTCACTCACGGTCACATCAAAGGCACGTTCGGGTCTCAACTCCAAGGGCACCGTGAGCTTTGGCTCTAGTACCGTTGACTTGTCCTCAACCATCAGTGCCACAGTACCATAAAGCCTCATCGGTGCATCATTGACAGTATGTGCATGGGGTTGGATAAGCGTAACACAAGCATATATATTGGGGCTCATCTCTTTGGTAATAGGAATGGAGATGGTGGTAGATCCTGCGGCCATCTCATGCCACGAAGATTGTATAACCCGCGAGCCAGACTCCAAGGTGACCAACGCCCTAGATCCAACCGACGAAGGAATCGTCACTTTAGCCGTCTCACCAACATTATACCGATTCTTATCTGCCTTCAGGCTCAACATCGTTGCACCACTGCCTCCCATCTCACCACTACGGTCACTGCCATAGTAGTCCAGATAGACAATTTTCGAGCACGAGTGACCTCCCTGCTGGTCATAAACCCTAATCAGATATAGCCCCCAATCATTAGAATCCCACTTATAACTAAATTTGGCTCGCCCTCCAACGGAACTGATCTCTGTCGTAAACACCTCCTGCTGAGAGTTATCACTCCAATAACTAGCTGATCCACCCTCCGACGAATTCCACCACCAAGACCAAGATACCTTAGAGATTGTAACCTCCAACCCATTAGTATCCTTAGGCTTACCATCAATACCCAGCGTCACCACATTAAACTGATGTTGTTTGTCGGTCTGAATCATATTATAGTACCCACCTTCATCATTGGAAGGGGTCTGAAGCCCAACAAAAACAGGATATGGAGAGATCATTGTGGTGTACTGGTCTATACTAAAATCGCCACTCTGTTCAAACACCCTCACCTTGAACTGAGCACTCAACATACCAGGAGCATTGGATAGCCCATCAGCAAAGTTTTTAGTAAAACTAACATCACCAGACTCATTCAAACGACCAGAAAAAATCTCATTCACCTCACCATAGAAACGCTTTGACAGATCTTCAAATGTGTATGGGTCATAGCCCTTAAACTTGGTGGCAGTTCTTGTTAAGTTCATCTCAACCTTAGCCTCCAATCCTGGAGCCTTTGCCCCATGCAACCACTCGGCATGAAGCTGTGCCTGGACATCGCTGGCATCAAGCACTGGGTTGTCATTCAATTTAAATCCAATCTTAAGTCTATTTGGTTTAACCGTCTCCACTCTAATATTTTTGGTGAAGTCCAGATTACCAATATTTATAGACACTGAATACCCACCAGTGATGGCATCGGCATCGGTCTTCAACCTAAATGTATTCAACCCCTTGTCACCCTGACTCTTCACCTGGGTAGCAACCACTTGACCAATGGGATTGGTGAAGGTCAACTTCACTGGGTGGCTCTTGGGCAATATTTTATCTCGATCCATCAAGATCACCGTCAAGAAGATATCATCTCCCGGACGCCAAACCCCTCGCTCTCCAGTGATAAAACACTTAATCCCACCCTTGGAAGACTCTCCACTGACATCAAAGTTACTCAACGACAGGTTGGTTCCACGATTGATCTTCAGGTAGTTGCGATCATTACCCTGCTGAACAACCCCCACATGAGGCTCCCCAACATAGCTAATCTGCACAAACCCTTGATCGTCCGACTTGCCCTGACCAATACTCTGGTTCAAAAAGTCATAAATCTTCACCGTAGCACCACTTTCACTCTTGCCAGTGATCAGGTTGGTGATATAGAGGTTCACCGTAGATTGATCATCAATCTTTGCAATAACCCCCAAATCTGAAGCCAACACATTTCGTACTCTATCCCTATAGGTTGAATAGGGCCCAAAATAGTAGTCATAATACTCATCATAGTCATCATACTCATCGTCCGATGAACCACTCTGCTCAGGGTCAATCATTGAATTAACCCCACGGATCATCACCCTATAAATTGCACCTGGCTCACTCTTGATCAACGAACTCAGATCCAGCGAGTAGGTGTTCCACTGCCTGATTTTTGTTGAGGTCGAATCTCCCAAAACGATCATCGTCTTTATCACCTCACGGCCAACCCTATAAATTTCGGAGTCTCCATCGAGCGAATTTTCCTGAAGAAATTGGAGTATATTGCTCTGAAAAATACGAATCACCTTAACCTCAACCTGCTGAAAATTGACAGCCTGAAAGGGCATTCTCATATTGAAAGACGAGGGTAAAATCGATCCATTACCCACAAACCGCACTGCTGGTTTGATCTGCTCAAAGGTGACTACCTTGGTTACATTGGCACCCAATTTTTTTCCCTGTACACTTTTCAACCCACTGTTGATGGTGATATTGTACTCCCCCGTCACTCTAGATGGCGGATAGATTAAAATCTTGTTCAGCGAACTCACAAACCTCAGATCCAAATCGGGCGACACCGAGATAATATTCTCCAACCTCTGCCCTGGATCGATGGCAGAGGAGAATGTTGCCACAGCCCTAAATTCGGGATCATACTCAATTTTAACCTCCAACAGTTTAAAAACGCCACTCGGGGGCACTTCAAACACCTTTTGATCGGTCATATTGCTGCTCATCTGTTTGCCATCAAAGTTCATGGTAACAACCTCACTTTTGGCTCCCGCTCTAATACTATCCACCTGGAACTCATGTGACCGCCCATTGCTGGAGTGGCTCCAGGTGGTGGTCAATTTTGGTGTTGACTCAATTTTCATCAACTTTTCCACCGTCTCGGGTGCAACGTAGTCCGATGTTTGAACCACCCCCTTAACCGAATATAGATCGGGCTCGGCGGTGGGATACATCTCCAATCCGCTCACATCAACACTAAACGACGGCTCGAGGGTGGAGAGTTCGAAGGTGAATTTTTTCGGCAACTTGCCAAGTTTAAAGAGCTTATTCATCTTCACTGTAACCACAAACTTGGTTCCAGCTGACAATGGCTCATTGGGTGTAAAAATTAGTGTCCGCTCCTGGCTCCACACCGCTTTGCCCTCAACCTTGGGCCATATTTTGAGTACACCTTGCTCCACCTGGTCTCCAACAGCATAGGTTTTCAAAAATTCAGCATCGTCAGTAAAGCTGACCAAGATGGTTGAGTTCACCGTCACATTGCCTGTTGTAAAGGCAGAGACAAGTGGGTGAACCTCTTTAGATGGTTTGTCGGCACAACCAAAGCTGAGGCCTACAAAAATCAGCAACAAAATAGATGCTAAGGGGCGAAAGAGTGAGCGATTCATATCGTTATGATTTTAAAAGTAGTCGAAAAATATTACCTTTGAGGCAGTAAAAATACAATTTATATTTAGGTTTTCATAATTTTTTTGCAAAATTGAGAAATGAGAGACTTCTACACTATAATAAATAATGCCAAAAATCGATACAAAGCACTTAGTCTACGGGCAAAGGTAGTGAGTTTATCTCTGGTTGCGGCACTATTTGTGTTTATATTTTCGCTACCCCACCCGCTGTTCAACTCTCCACATAGCACCGTGATCCTCTCCCATGATGGGCAGATGCTGGGGGCACACATTGCCCGCGATGGGCAGTGGAGGTTTCCGGAGTCTGATAGTGTGCCAATAAAATTCAGCCAGGCAATCATATGTTTTGAAGATGAACGGTTTAGGTACCATCTGGGCGTTGATCCAATTTCGGTTGCTCGAGCCGTGAGGGACAATATAAGGCAGCGAGGAGTGGTCAGCGGAGCCAGCACAATTTCGATGCAGGTGATCAGACTCAGCAGAGGTCGTCAGAAACGCAATTGGCTTGAGAAGATTATCGAGGCTCTGCTGGCTACTAGGCTGGAGTTGAGCCACTCCAAAAAAAGTGTCCTAAACCTCTACGCCTCCAATGCCCCCTTTGGTGGGAATGTGGTGGGGCTTGAGGCCGCTGCTTGATGATACTTTGGTCGCACTGCCCACCAATTGTCCTGGGCCGAATCGGCAACCTTGGCTGTACTTCCCAACGCCCCTAGCTTGATTCACGTGGGGCGGAATAGAGATGCACTCAAGGCAAAACGTGACCGACTACTCACCAAAATGGAGCAAAAGGGGATTATCGACCCACAAACCTTGGAACTAGCCATCAGCGAACCTCTTCCAACCGAGTTGGTCAACCTACCGATGGTTGCTCCGCATCTACTGGATCGCATCAGTCGGGAACGTCCAGAGCAGATGACTAGGACAAATATTGACTTTCGGCTCCAGACAATGGTCAACGAACTGGCTCTGCAACACAACAAAACCCACCGAACCAACCATGTAAACAACATGGCCGTTCTGGTGGTTGAGGTCTCAACTGGTAGAGTAATGGTACACATGGGCAACATAAATTCACCCTACGACTCAATCCCCAGCCGCAATGTTGACATCACCACCGCTAGTCGAAGTAGTGGCAGTATCCTCAAACCGATGCTTTATGCAGCAATGCTGGATCAAGGAGAGATGTTGCCCGCCACGTTGGTGGCAGATATCCCTCAGCAGTACAAGAGTTTCTCACCGATGAATTTCAACCGCACCTTTGATGGGGTGGTAGCCGCCAATGTTGCTCTCACCCGATCACTCAATGTGCCAACAGTCAAAATGTTGCAACAGTTTGGGATTGAAAAATTTCTGCTCCTGCTTCGCAACCTTGGCTTCACCACAATGCCCGCACATGCCGAACACTATGGACTGACCCTGGTTCTGGGCGGTGCAGAGACCTCCCTCTGGGAGGCGACCCAGGTCTACGCCCAACTTGCAGACCAACTGAACAACCAAGCCACGCCCAACTTCCTGACCCACAAGCTGTCGCTATACCACTCTGTCTTGCAGACCCGCCAAACAGCACTTCCTCTGAGCAATGGGCCGATTTGGCTCACTATGGAGGCACTCAAAAATGTAAATAGACCGGAGGAGGAGCAGGGCTGGCAACAATTTTCATCTTCTCGTCAAGTGGCTTGGAAGACGGGTACCAGTTACGGAAATCGAGACGCATGGAGCATCGGTGTCACACCCGAATATGTGGTAGCTGTCTGGGTAGGTAATGCCGATGGCGAGGGGCGACCATCTCTCACTGGGGTTGGTTATGCTGCCCCTGTAATGTTCGATATCTTCAATCTTCTACCACACACCAGCTGGTTTGCATGCCCCGAAATTGATCTTCGACAAGCCCTGGTGTGCCACAAGAGCGGGCACCTAGCTCAACCGCTCTGCCCTGTGCAGGATAGTGTCTGGATCCCTGTAAGAGGTGTAGAGACTGTTCAATGCCCCTACCATGTTGAGGTAAACCTAAGTGCAGATGGTAAATATAGGGTTGACAGTAGTTGTGAAGAGGTATCCAAGATGCAGGACCAGGTCTGGTTTGTGCTGCCCCCCGCCCAACAGTGGTACTACCGACAGGTTAACTCTGACTACAAAGTGTTACCACCTCTACACCCCAATTTTGCGATCAGTTCAGCAGTCAAGTCACCAATATCCATAATTTATCCCAGCAGTGGAGTGACAATAACTCCTACCCGATCCCTAGATGGCAGAGACCAAGGGGTGGTATTTCACGCTGTGCACAACGACACATCGGCAGAGCTTTTCTGGCACGTTGATGACAAATATATTGGGAGTACAAAAAATGAGCATAAAATAAATTGGTCATCATCGACTCAAGGCCCTCACAGATTGATGATTGTCGACTCAAGGGGACAAAGTGTGTCTCTGAACTTCAGAGTTGAACTGGGCCAGAGTGCACAGAGATAAGCAGAGAGAAAGAATTATTGGTATATTAGAAACTGTTTAAACTGGGGAGGTAGAGACTCTACCCCTCCACAACCTTTTTCTTGCGAATATCTCCTGGAGGTTGACCAAACTGAGCCTTACAAAAGTCATTAAAATGGCTCGGTGAAGAGAAACCATACTCAGTGCTGATCTCCTTAAACAGCTTATCACCACTACTGATCTCCTTGAAGATTTTCTTAGCCTTCTCCTCCTTGATCCACTGATGTGGAGAGACCCCAAACACCTTTACAAATCGCTTCACAAAACCCGAAAGGCTATAATTTGACAACTCCGCCAACTCCTTCACAGTCTTGACCCTCTCATAATTTTTGATCACAAAGTTAGAGAACTCAACATTGCTCTTGAGCAAAGGGTTGAAGAATCGAAGAAGATCAATCTTTGAGTAATAAGCACGGAAGATAAAGAAGAGCTCCTTAACTTTCAGTTCCAAAAAATGCTGGCATTTTAGCCCATCATTAATATAGACATTCACCCCACGAAGAAAGCTCCAAAGCCGCGAATTAATCTCCACCGCACCCCACTCCTGAAGCACAACATCGGTCTGCTCAAAGAGCTGATCTACCGTTAGGCTATCACACAACTGAACCTCCGAACGAAGCCGACAAATCATGAACGAACTGTCATCAATGGCCGTAACCGAACAGTTGCTGTGGTCTGGAATCATAAACATATACCCCTCAGCCACACGCATATCTGGAAAGTCAGAAAAGCTAAAATTCAACTCACCCCTTAGCACAAAAAAAATCTTGGTCTCAATGAAAAAATTCAGCGGAGCATCATTCTTTTTGACAGAGACAACCTCTATCGTGCGTTTCTGTCCACTACCATAGTTGAAACAATTTATATGTTCTTCTGGATATAACAACATCTTATATTATCTATGTAAGGTCTATACTATGACAAATACTCTATAACGACACAAATATAAGAATTATATTTATAATCAATCTAATTTTCAAATATTTATTTCGCTCTGGCCATTCCTCTTGCCGAGGCCAACTCCTCCATCATGGCGTATGCTTGGTCATAATCGTTCTCTATGCGACCATCGAGGATAGCCTCTTTAATCTGAGCCTTTATCTCGCCCACAGCACTACATGGCTTAATTCCATACACCTCCATGATCAGTTCGCCCGAGATGGGGGGTTGGAAATTGCGTATGTGGTCCTTCTGCTCAATCTCAACAATTTTCCTGCGAACAAGTGCAAAATTCTCCAAATATCGCCTCACCTTAGCATCATTGCCCGAGGTGATGTCTGCCTCACAAAGGGTCATCAGGGCATCTATGTCATCGCCTGCCTCGAACACCAATCGCCGCACGGCCGAGTCTGTAACCATGTCGGCAGACAAAATAATTGGTCGCAAATGCAAGAAGACCAACTTCTGGACAAACCTCATCTTGTCGTTCAATGGCAACTTCAATGACCTAAAGATCGAGGGCACCATTTTTGAACCCAACATCTCGTGTCCATGAAAAGTCCAACCAACCTTATCATTATACGCCTTTGTGGCCGGTTTGGCAATGTCAAAGAGGGCTGCCCACCTCAACCACAGGTCGTCTGTGTTGCGTGAGATGTTGTCTAACACCTTTAGAGTGTGGATAAAATTATCCTTGTGTGCATGCTTCCCAACGCTATCAACCCCTTTCATTCGATGAAGCTCGGGGAAAATAATTTTCAACAAACACGTAAGGTCCAACAACTCCAAACCAATTGATGGCACAGGAGAGAGCATGATCTTATTAAACTCCACCATCACCCGCTCCTTTGAGACAATCTCAATCCGTGGGGCATTTTCAACAATAGCATCAAAGGTCTGAGCGGAGATACTAAAGCCCAACTGAGATGCAAATCTCACCGCCCGCATCATTCTCAAAGGGTCATCGCTAAATGTTATATTGGGGTCGCAGGGGGTTTGTATCAAACATCTGTCCATATCCCCAACCCCATCAAATGGATCGACGAGCTCACCAAAAGTTGAAGCATTCAACGACCATGCCATTGCATTGATTGTGAAATCTCGCCTCAACTGATCATCTTCAATTGTACCATCTTCCACCAAAGGTTTGCGCGAGTCGGCACGATAAGACTCCCTGCGGGCACCAACAAACTCAACCTCCAGCCCACCGACACGCAACATGGCAGTGCCAAAATTTTTGAACACCGAGACCTTTGTCCCCAACCTATTGCCCAAAATTTGTGCCACCTCAATGCCACTTCCAACCACCACAACATCAATGTCGGTAGAGGTTCGACCCAAATAGTAGTCACGCACATACCCACCAATTACAAATGCCTGTACTCCAAGCCCATCAGCAATCTCTCCAATGGTTCGAAAGACTGGATTGGACATCCTCTCAATATTTTTATTACTCATAATGTCTTTAAATGCTAATAAACTGTTGATTACCCCACCGTTCATACCTAAAAGTGGCTAGAACAGCTCTCTATTCAACGCCCTCAAATAGAGTTGAATCGTATTTTCCAACCCCAGATAGAGTGCCTCAGAGATTAGTGCATGCCCAATCGACACCTCATCAAGGTTGGTGATAGATTGTGCAAAAAAGTGGAGATTACCAAAGCATAAATCGTGCCCCGCATTGAGCCCAAGCCCCAATCTTTGAGCCTCCATGGCGGCCGCTAAGTAGGGTCTTATCGCAACATTTCGGTCTGCATGGTAGCCCGAAGCATAGCCTTGGGTGTAGAGTTCAATTCGATCTGTACCACACTCCAGTGCGTGGCGAACCATCTCCGGATCTGGATCCAAAAATATAGAGGTGCGAATGCCATGGCTCTTGAACAGTGCCACCGTTTGGGTCAAAAATTGCTTATGTTTTTTTGTATTCCAGCCCGCATTGGAGGTTAAGGCATCAACTGCATCTGGCACCAGAGTCACCTGAGCAGGTTTGGTTTCGAGCACCAACTCAATAAAACTATCCACTGGATTACCCTCCACATTGAGTTCCGTTGCTATCACCCGCTTCAG
This sequence comes from Drusus annulatus, assembly GCA_022651775.1. Lineage (NCBI taxonomy): Eukaryota > Metazoa > Arthropoda > Insecta > Trichoptera > Limnephilidae > Drusus > Drusus annulatus. The sequence goes on from JAGWCC010001400.1 coordinate 49,843, forward strand.
ATCTCTAACATCGCTATATCTTATGTGTCTCTCATCTGGTCTGGGGTGAACGGTGATTCCCTGAGCCCCAAATCGCTCACAATCAATGGCCACCTTAACTACATTTGGCACATCCTCTCCCCGCGAATTGCGAAGTGTGGCTATCTTATTTATATTTACACTTAATTTTGTCATAATTTAAGATTACATTTGCGTGGTAAAGTTATCATATTTTCGGATAAAATGAAACTATTTTTATATTCACGTCCTATGATGGCTCATCACAAAGATGAGTTGGAGTTGCTGATCTCAGCTGTGAATGGCAATGGGTTTGAACTCTGTGTAAACCGAGAGTTTGGGCTTATTATCAATCAGTTACTGGGAGTTGAACTCTCAGAGCAGATGATTTATGACAACCTTGAGCAGAGCCTTGGGCCAGATTCGGTTGTGATAAGTTATGGTGGAGATGGCACATTTTTGGAGGGTGTGAGGTTGATTGGCAGCAATCAAACGCCTATTTTGGGTATCAACTCTGGTCGTTTGGGCTTTTTGGCAAATGTGACCAAGAGTGATATCGATCAGGCACTATCAGACTTGAGAGACGGCCACTACACCATCAATACCAGATCCCTACTCGAGGTGATGGGCGATTTCCCCAACAAGCCCTATTTTCCATACTGTTTCAACGAGTTTTCTATTCAACGCAGCGGACCAAGCATGATTTCGGTTGAGGTTCTCATTGATGGTGAGATGGTTACTACTTATTGGGGTGACGGGGTGCTGCTGTCGACACCTGTTGGGTCAACGGCCTACTCTCTGAGTGTTGGTGGGCCAATTGTCGCTCCAGAGTGCCGATGCCTTCTACTCTCGCCCATCGCCCCCCACAACCTTAGCATGCGGCCAGTGGTGGTACCAGACTCAGTTGCGGTCAGTTTCAGAGTTAATGGTCGCGACGAAGATGTGTATGCAACGATGGATAATCGAAACTTTAGGGTGGCTAATAATTCTACATTTAGTGTTGAATTATCAAAAAAATCGATAAATTTAGTGGGTTTACATAATATTTCGTTCTACGATACGTTAAGGAATAAATTGATGTGGGGTGTGGACCGTCGCGATGAGACAAAAACATAACCGAAAAACTGGTTGGGAAGCTGTTTGGGAATTTCAATGAAATTATTGTATTGCTATTTCTCAGGATGTTTTGAGCCATTTGCAGCTGCATAGCGGTTCCTTGGGGGTAAAAAAGGGGTAAAAAAGAGACGAAAAGAGTGAAGTTCATAAATTTAAACAGTTTCATAAGTGTTTAAATTATTGTTTTTGTTGGGGTGGGTCTGGTATATTATGCGGAAAAATGTTATATTTGCACTCTTAAAGAGATAGATGGAAGTTGATAGGAAAATACCTCAACATGTTGCGATCATCATGGATGGCAATGGACGGTGGGCTCAACAGAGGGGCGAGGAGCGAAGTTTTGGTCACAAAAACGGCGTTGAGAGCGTGCGTGCTGTGGTTAAGAGTGCAATCAGATGCGGGGTGAAATTTGTATCTCTATATGCCTTTTCGACGGAGAATTGGGGGCGACCACGGGCTGAAATTGATATGCTGATGGAGTTGTTTTGCAACAGCATTATCAGCGAAGCGGGTGAATTGTGCCAGCAGGGTGTGGCAGTGAGGGTTATAGGTAGTCGAGATGGGCTCTCACAGCGGGTGATTGACCACATAAAACAGATTGAGTTACAGACAAGTGGTGGCGATAAACTAACTTTGATTTTGGCTATAAATTATAGTTCTCGTTGGGAGATTCTGGAGGCTGCAAAGAAGTTGGCTGAAGGAGCTCTGGAGTCAAGGTTTGAGATCGATTCTATTGATGAGAAGCGGTTTGAGCAGCAATTGAGCACAACAGGTATTCCCGACCCAGACTTGATGATCAGAACCAGCGGGGAGCAGCGGTTGAGCAATTTTTTACTGTGGCAGATGGCCTATTGCGAACTCTACTTCACCCAGGTCTATTGGCCAGATTTTGATGATGCTGAGTTTGATAAGGCACTTACTTTCTACCAAAATAGGGATCGCCGATTTGGTCTGACTCCATTTTAGTGTGTTTTGGGTCAAATTACAGATTTGAGGTTTACTTATTTGCTGACAATATTTGAAGTGTACAAAGTACTTTTTACAGAATATATAAATTGAGATGATGATAAACAATTTAAGACCCTTGCTACTGGTATTAGTATTAACCCTTATTGGGTTTGAATCATCAGCTCAGGGTGTTGACACAGAGCCCAAGCGAGCCGAACCTCAGATGATAGATTACTCTATGCCAAAAAAGTATATTGTGAACAAGATTACTGTTTCGGGAGTTAAATATCTTGATAATGATATTGTAGCAGCATCGACTGGCATGAAGCGTGGCGATGAGATATTGATTCCAGGTCAGTATGTCTCTCAGGCTATCAGCCGCTTGTGGAGTCAACGATACTTTTCAGATGTTCAGATTCTGGCAGAACCGGCAGGGGATAGCGTAAACCTTCAGATCATTTTGCAGGAGCGTCCACGGGTGTTTCATTGGAGTTTTAAGGGTCCTAGAAAGGGTCAGATCACGGAGTTAACCGAGAAGATGAATCTCAAGCGAGGTACAGAGTTGTCGGACTATGTGCTGAAGAAAAATAGCGATATTGTCAAGAATTATTTTGGTGAGAAGGGATTTTTGAACACCCAGGTCGAATACTTGATTGTGAATGACACGGTTATTCAAAATGCTGTTAATGTGACCTTTGTTGTCGACAAGGGGCCTAAGGTTAAGATTGGGGAGGTGCAATTTGTGGGTAATGAAGTGTTTACTGACGCAGCTCTACAAAGAACGTTCAAGAAGACCAATCCACGGAGTTGGAAGTTTTGGAAGGGGTCAAAATTCAACGCAAAGGAGTTCGAGAACGACAAGGAGTTACTTCTCGACAACTACAATGCCAAGGGGTATCGTAATGCTTCAATTATTAGTGACTCAACCTATACAATTAGCAGCAACCGCATGGGTGTTAAGGTGGTTGTTGACGAGGGAGAGAAGTACTATTTCAGGAATATCTCGTGGGTGGGAAACAGCAAATATGAGACGGCTCAGTTGAATCAGATGTTGGGTATCATCAGTGGCGACACTTATGACAGGAAGACACTCCAGAAGCGTCTGGGCGTTGGGAAGGAGTCTAATCCCGACGATATGTCAATCTCATCACTGTATCAGAACGAGGGCTACCTCTTCTTCCAGATCGAACCTGCAGAGGTGATCATCGGAAAGGACTCTATTGATCTTGAGATCAAGGTTTTTGAGGGCAAACAGGCACGTATCAATGAGATAAATATCAGCGGCAACTACCGTATAGATGATTTTTGCTATTCGTAGGGGAGCTATATGTTCAACCAGGTGAGTTGTATAATCGTGGATTGTTAATGAGTACCCGTCAGTTATCTCCAGATGCAAAGACTTCAACTTGGAGGCAATACAGCCCAATATCAACCCTATTTCAAACGAGTTGGTGGATATATCCTTTCCTCTGAGGAGCAACCAAGTGACAAATTTGAGGTTTCGGGAGGCTGGGGATCAAATATGTTTGTGGGTACAATTGGTGTCCAGTTGAACAACCTGTCTTTGCGTAACTTCTTTAAGAAGGGGGCTTGGCGTCCCTACCCACAAGGTCAGAACCAACAATTGGCTATCCGTGCACAAAGTAACGGAACATACTATAAAGCACTTTCGCTGAGCTTTACCGATCCTTGGGCTGGTGGCAAAAAGCCCAACTCCCTGACAGTAAGCACACACTACTCTGCGGAGAACAATGCAACATACTTCACCCAGAAGAGTGATCAACATTTCCGTACAATGGGAGTCTCTGTTGGATTGGTCGTTGTCTGTCTTGGCCCGATCGCTACTCACACTCTATAATGAGGTGGGATATCAGGCCTATTTTCTTCACAACTGGAGCAACTTTATCATGACCAATGGAAACCTCCAACATTGCCATACATTCAAGACAGTGTTTGGTCGCAACTCTGTTGATCAACCGATAAATTTAGGCAGGGTTCCGACTTCAATCACCATGACTCTCACCCCGCCCTACTCGTTGATTAATGGTGTTGATTATGGTGATAAGACTTTTCTGATTCGAGATATTCGTGGATTGAGTACCACAAATGGCAATTCAAGAGTCAGTGGTTCTACCCTTTCGGCAGACAATAAGTTGGTGCTGATGACCAAAGCCGAGATTGGATTTATTGGCTCATACAACAAGAATAAGATCTCACCCTTTGAAGGGTTCGATGTTGGGGGCGATGTATGTCGGGCCAATGTTTATGGAGTTGATATTGTTGGCTTGAGAGGTTATGAAATGGGGCTCTTACGGGACGAGGAGTTGTAACAATGACTATGGAATATATTAAGTAATAAATATACAGTGAGATTCGATTCCTGCAAATTCTGGAAGCCTAGTTCAACAATTTACGGATTAGTTTAAAGAGGGGGAAACTCATTCACGAGTTGGAAGAGTTTCTGATAGCACTTACTTTCTACCAAAAATAGGGATCGCCGATTTGGTCTGACTCCATTTTAGTGTTTTGGGTCAAATTACAGATTTGAGGTTTACTTATTTGCTGACATATTTGAAGTGTACAAAGTACTTTTTACAGAATATATAAATTGAGATGATGATAAACAATTTAAGACCCTTGCTACTGGTATTAGTATTAACCCTATTGGGTTTGAATCATCAGCTCAGGGTGTTGACACAGAGCCCAAGCTTGAGCCGAACCTCAGATGATAGATTACTCTATGCCAAAAAAAGTATATTGTGAACAAGATTACTGTTTCGGGAGTTAAATATCTTGATAATGATATTGTAGCAGCATCGACTGGCATGAAGCGTGGCGATGAGATATTGATTCCAGGTCAGTATGTCTCTCAGGCTATCAGCCGCTTGTGGAGTCAACGATACTTTTCAGATGTTCAGATTCTGGCAGAACCGGCAGGGGATAGCGTAAACCTTCAGATCATTTTGCAGGAGCGTCCACGGGTGTTTCATTGGAGTTTTAAGGGTCCTAGAAAGGGTCAGATCACGGAGTTAACCGAGAAGATGAATCTCAAGCGAGGTACAGAGTTGTCGGACTATGTGCTGAAGAAAAATAGCGATATTGTCAAGAATTATTTTGGTGAGAAGGATTTTTTGAACACCCAGGTCGAATACTTGATTGTGAATGACACGGTTATTCAAAATGCTGTTAATGTGACCTTTGTTGTCGACAAGGGGCCTAAGGTTAAGATTGGGGAGGTGCAATTTGTGGGTAATGAAGTGTTTACTGACGCAGCTCTACAAAGAACGTTCAAGAAGACCAATCCACGGAGTTGGAAGTTTTGGAAGGGGTCAAAATTCAACGCAAAGGAGTTCGAGAACGACAAGGAGTTACTTCTCGACAACTACAATGCCAAGGGGTATCGTAATGCTTCAATTATTAGTGACTCAACCTATACAATTAGCAGCAACCGCATGGGTGTTAAGGTGGTTGTTGACGAGGGAGAGAAGTACTATTTCAGGAATATCTCGTGGGTGGGAAACAGCAAATATGAGACGGCTCAGTTGAATCAGATGTTGACAGGAAGACACTCCAGAAGCGTCTGGGCGTTGGGAAGGAGTCTAATCCCGACGATATGTCAATCTCATCACTGTATCAGAACGAGGGCTACCTCTTCTTCCAGATCGAACCTGCAGAGGTGATCATCGGAAAGGACTCTATTGATCTTGAGATCAAGGTTTTTGAGGGCAAACAGGCACGTATCAATGAGATAAATATCAGCGGCAACTACCGTATAGATGATTTTGCTATTCGTAGGGAGCTATATGTTCAACCAGGTGAGTTGTATAATCGTGGATTGTTAATGAGTACCCTGCGTCAGTTATCTCAGATGCGGCACTTCAATCCTGAGGCAATACAGCCCAATATCAACCCTATTTCAAACGAGTTGGTGGATATATCCTTTCCTCTGGAGGAGCAACCAAGTGACAAATTTGAGGTTTCGGGAGGCTGGGGATCAAATATGTTTGTGGGTACAATTGGTGTCCAGTTGAACAACCTGTCTTTGCGTAACTTCTTTAAGAAGGGGGCTTGGCGTCCCTACCCACAAGGTCAGAACCAACAATTGGCTATCCGTGCACAAAGTAACGGAACATACTATAAAGCACTTTCGCTGAGCTTTACCGATCCTTGGGCTGGTGGCAAAAAGCCCAACTCCCTGACAGTAAGCACACACTACTCTGCGGAGAACAATGCAACATACTTCACCCAGAAGAGTGATCAACATTTCCGTACAATGGGAGTCTCTGTTGGATTGGGTCGCCGTCTGTCTTGGCCCGATCGCTACTTCACACTCTATAATGAGGTGGGATATCAGGCCTATTTTCTTCACAACTGGAGCAACTTTATCATGACCAATGGAACCTCCAACATTGCCACATTCAAGACAGTGTTTGGTCGCAACTCTGTTGATCAACCGGTATACCCTAGGCAGGGTTCCGACTTCTCAATCACCATGACTCTCACCCCGCCCTACTCGTTGATTAATGGTGTTGATTATGGTGATAAGACTCTTTCTGATTCGAAGAGATATTCGTGGATTGAGTACCACAAATGGCAATTCAAGAGTCAGTGGTTCTACCCTCTTTCGGCAGACAATAAGTTGGTGTTGATGACCAAAGCCGAGATTGGATTTATTGGCTCATACAACAAGAATAAGATCTCACCCTTTGAAGGGTTCGATGTTGGGGGCGATGGTATGTCGGGCTACAATGTTTATGGAGTTGATATTGTTGGCTTGAGAGGTTATGAAAATGGGGCTCTTACGGGACGAGGAGTTGTAAATAATGACTATGGACGAGCATATAATAAATATACAGTGGAGATTCGATTCCCTGCAATTCTGAAGCCTAGTTCAACAATTTACGGATTAGTTTTTGCTGAGGGGGGAAACTCATTCACGAGTTGGAAGAGTTTCGATCCATTTACAATCAAGAGATCTTTGGGTGTTGGAGTTCGCATGTACCTGCCTGTTGTTGGAATGATTGGAATTGACTGGGGATATGGATTTGACCGTGCTCCGGGGACAAACAAAGCTAGTGGAGGGCACCCACACTTCATGATGGGTATGCAGTTCTAGTTGATGACTTTGGGGGGACGTTGATGGATTAAAAATATTTGAACAATACTATTGCTTGGAACGAACATTAACAATAAAAAACCGACAATTATGAAAAAGACAATTTTATCGCTTGGGTTTATCTTTCTTTGCCTTTCAGTTTTCGGACAGGGTGGTGGATATATCGTTATCAATAGTGAGACTGTTTTCAAAGCTTTGCCTAAGTATACTGAGGCCATGGCAACAATTGACAAAATGGCAGAAGATTCTAAGAAAAGTGTTGATGCATCGTTTGCAGCCATTGAGAAGATGTACACTGAGTATCAAAGTCAACGTGCCTACCTATCTGAGGCTACGCGTGTTGTACGCGAAGAGGCTATCATCAAACGTGAAGAGGAGGCTACAAAGTATCAAGAGAGTGTCTTTGGGACAGATGGTAGCTTGATGAAGAGGCGTTTAGAGCTGATTAAGCCAATTCAAGATGCGGTATTTAAGACCATCGGTGACTACGCTGCCCGTAACAACAACGCACTGGTGATTGACATTGCATCTAACCCCACCGTTCTTTACTATGCACCATCGGCAGACAAAACTCAAGAAATAATTAAACTGTTAAAATAAACTTAATCTATTACCTACCAATTATCTATGAAAAATTCATTAAAAATTGCCATCATAGCACTAATGATGATGTGTGGCACATCTGTGTTTGCACAGAAGTTTAGGTACATCAATTCGCAGGAGCTAATTAGTGTGATGCCAGAGAGGGACTCTGCTCAGATCAAATTGCAGACTTTCTCTACTGAACTTGGCACACAACTTGAACTCATTCAGGTTGAGTTTAACAACAAACTAGCTGATTACCAGAAGGGTCAAGCCACTTTTTCGGAGACTATCCGTCAGATGAAGGAGAAGGAGTTGCAGGATCTTCAGGGACGTTATGAGGAGTTTCAGCAGGTAGCAAGGGAGGATATTGAAAAGATGCAAAATACACTGATGGAGCCAATCATCAAGCGTGCTCAAGAGGGTATTAAGAAGGTGAGCAAGGCACAAAGCATGTTGGCTGTATTTGACACCGCAACAGGATCACTTGTCTACTTTGATGAGGTTACAATGACAAACATCTTGCCATTGGTAAAAAAAGAGCTTGGTATTAAGGAGGTTGCAGCAGCAACTGCTACTCCTGCAAAAAAATAATCGTCATTTTAAGTAATTTCCAACATTTAAGTGATTGATAAATAAATGTTGGAAATTACTTATGTTCGTTGAAAATCAAAAAACCTGCCTAAGTTAGGCAGGTTTTTTTGTGGTATAGCGTAAAATATTCAGAAACTCGAATTCTGTTATTTGTTTTGTGACTCTATCCTTGCCCTTGACTTGTCGTCGACCCTTAGCGGAGAATTTCGCTTCAGGTTATTGATCAGCAGGTCAGTAAGTTTCACTTCCGACGAGACACCCTGCCCTTTGAACTCAAATTGATACTCTGAGCTTACGTAATCAGAGAGTGCCACTCGATACTTTTTGGTGGTGGAAAGAGCATTTGGACTGAAAAGCAGATCAATTCCCTTACCTGAAGAGTCTGTTACAACCGTGTACGTTGTGCCACTGGGGCAGAGATCGATAGAGTGATGACCCTCCTTGGCATAGTTAAATTGGTTTAGTATCAAGTCCTTAATCTGAGCTGCGGTCATCATGTGGACAAATATTTCACTCTGAAACGGCTCTAGCGAGTAAATATCTGCGAGGTTCACAGACCCCTTATCAAGGCTGCTAACTCTTACACCTCCAACATTGTAGAACGAAAAGTCTGCCTTCATGCCAGTTCTAAGTGCATCGGTCACCCAATTCATAAGTGCCAATTTATTGAGCGTGTCAGCCACCGAACCTACCACCTGAGTCAACGCTTTGTTGTCGTGGTAACGATCCACCATCTGCTGAAATTTTGGCGACGGCTCATACTCTGCCAAGTCTACCAACCTATTTTCAATCTTCAACACCTTATCACCCTGAACAGTGATCGTCGTCACCCCAGCATACTTCAACCGACTGCCCGTTTGAGTAACCAACGTTTTGCCGACAATCAGACCGTTTGGCAACACAGTGTGTGAGTGCCCACCAATAATAAGATCAATCTCGGGCATTGAGACTGCCAACAGCGAATCGAACTGAAAACCTATGTGGGTCAGGGCGATAAAAAGGTCAGCACTATCTTTGAGAGCACGAAACTCGGCTGCCTTTACCAAAGGTTCCTGAAACTCAAGTTCCCCAAAGTGCTCGCTTTTACCCACTGGGTGTCCACTCTCTGAGGTTGTCACCAGCCCAAGAATTGCTATTTTCAACCCCCCAACGGTTGTGATTTTGTAGGCTGGCTGGGTTGAGACATTGGGCGTTGGAAGATCCATTTTTGCCCACATTTCAGGAGTCCAATCATCTTGAAGATTTCTCATGTTAGCCACAACATTCTGGAAATTACTCTCCATAATTCGGTCATGCAGAGTCCATTGCCCCATATCAAATTCGTGATTGCCCAGGGTTGCATAGTCATATCCAAGGGCGTTCATCATCTCTATTATTGGGTATCCAGGTTTAACCGCCATGTCGACGTATGGATTGCCCGTCCAGCGATCTCCAGCATCAATAAGTAGCACAGCTGCCGTATCTGCAGCTCTCACACCCTCAACAAAGGTGGCTAGAGAGGGGAAATTCTCTATCTTTGCGTGCATATCATTAGTGGTTATGATCACAATTTTCTGAATCGGAGCCTGTTTTTTACAAGATTCCAAGAGCCCCAACGTGGATAGAGCCAAGAGAGAAATAACACAGATGGTTTTAGCTGATTGTCTCATAATAGATTCTATTTTTGTCAAATATACAAATTTTTAAATCAATTAGCAACTCCCACAGCCATAAGGCTGAACGGAACAGAAAAACCCCTGCTGAGATTATATCTCAACAGGGGTTTGATTGGCATCAAATAGTTATACTACTGATTTTATCTTCCAAAAGGTCTCTTCACCAATCTACTTAAACTACTTGCAGCCTTGGGAGCACTCATTCTCTGAGATGCAATTGGGGCAGGTTCAACTTGATCATATTCAAATTTCAGCAGAAAACGGCCGCCTGCAGCCTGAGTTCCAGTATAAGTGTAGGTAAATGTAGCATATGTCTCCCATGGACTTGCATCTAAATCGCTAGCAGTGGCAGAATCTTGGTACTCGTAGCGGCCAAGTCCGCCAGCACTAAAGACAAAACGATTCCTACCAAACGAAGTTAATCGTTCACAAGTCCACTCTTCAGTATAAGTCCCCAAGGGGAAGGTACCATTTGCAGCATAGTTATAGAAATCTGCCGGTTCTTGAAGAACATCTACATCTGTAAACTTACAAACATTACCTGTGAAAGTGAAGTCAATCCTCCAGGGCAAAAGATAATAAGCATCTTCACACTCCGCTAGTTTTTGTTTGGCCGTTATAACCGCTGCCTCAGTTATCTCTTGGTCGCTAAGAAAATTGTAAATAT